>SZWC01021059.1:3618-37387 GCA_023375785.1 Penium margaritaceum
GGGGAGGGGAGGGACGAGTGACTGGTCGAAGGACCGTAACAAGTCACGAGGAAGGGACGTCAATTATGCAATCGTTCTGCCTCATGTGCGAACCACCATGGCTACTGCTTGTTCACAATCCGCATTCCGCTGCGTTTGATGGGCCCCGGAAGCTCACATGCTACTGCTGTGCTGGTGCTGGTGCTCGTGTTGGTGCTGTGCTAGCGCAATGCTGGTTCTGATGCTGATGCTGGTGCTCATGCTGATGCTGATGCTGATGCTGATGCTGTTGCTGGTGTCGGTGCTTTTCCAGCGCTATTGTTGGTCCTGATGCTAGTGCTGGCGCTGGTGCTCGTGCCTGTGGTGGTGGTGATGGGAGTGCAGGTCCGCAGACAAGGGATAGGCAAGGTCGTGCGGCCTGAAACAGCACAGCCAAGCCCAATACTTTACCCCCACAACACAGCTTATGAAGAATGCTGTATCAGTATCTCAGACATAGACCAATTGTTTACCTCGCGTCGCTTGATGGAAAGCACTCGCGCTAGCGGTTTGGCCGCATGTCACGCAGAAGAAGGTCGCAAGCGATGCGACGATCGATCGACGGATGCAGACAAAGTGCTACCAGCATTGTCCCATTTCTAGAGCAAGGCACTGCATGTCCAATTTATATAGGAAATGACAAATTAATCACATTTGAAAAGAGCTGAACAAATGGACAAATTTCTAAAGTAGCATACACAATCAGCAGAGCGCAACTCTGTCAATGTCCAAAGGGGAACACAAATTTTTCATTTTTCCTGTTGGCGGCACACAATCACACTGTTTGAGAAGAACCCTTGTGAGGATAAGGGCGGATGAGGGACCTTCTTGAATGACGAGAGGAAGGACCCTCGTGAAGATAAGATCCTTTTCTACCCTCAGTCACTTTTCCTACACAATTTTTTCCTCCTTTGCCATTCCTTCCAATGGGGTGACGGAATAGGGGGGGCTTAAAAAGGGGTGGCCGCCTCTTTTGCCCTCCTCCACCACTCCAACTTTTGAAGTAGTGGAGGGTGGCCTCCTTCATTAATGGGGATGCCATTCACTTAGCAAGGAGTTCCCTCATCTGCCCTTGTTAGCCCATTTCCACCAACTCGAATTTTTCACCCTTCTCCATCTCATTTGCCCCTCCCTTCTTCCTCTCTTTGTTTTGCATTTTACTTAGAAAGAGATAAAATTTTGAACTAGATGGATTTGGAAATATGAATCATGGATTGAGAGCATGCTTGCATGGATCCCAAGAAAAACATCAGTCACCATCTCAATTAAATACAAGTGTTTCATGCCCTTTTGGGTGAATCATCATCCTTTATGCCTTCGTAAAAGTGAAGATTGTTGATTGGACTGGAAAGATCGTACAGTTTTGTCACGACCAATGTAAACGCATCTTTGCATTTTGCGTTCTCCTTCAGAGCGACGCCAAGAAAGCGACGCCGTACCCAGCATACTCTCACGAGCTACGCGTCGCAATGTGACTGGGAGAAAGCGCGCCTCGAGAACGGCGAAGTGCTGTGGCCCCATCATCGTCACTAGGCCGCAGTGAGGACAGCTGTGCGGGTGAAAAGCACAGAGCAGATCCATGACGCGCCTGCATCGACGATAGCACAGAACGTTAGCTGACGTACAGTGACGCAAAGCAATAGCATGTGCCTGCCTCATCCGCTGAGAAAGATGCACCTCAAGGGATTTCCCGCCAGATAGTGACAATGAGGTATGCATGAATTCGACTGGGTGTGATGCGATTAGTGATGGCAATATGGTTGCATGGACGTCAAACCAATCGGCTAGTGATGGGTTCGAGAAGACTGGAGATAAACTGGAGGAGGTGCGTTGGTGAAAGAAGGTTCGTCCCTCACTGTTAATCCAACCTTTCGCGGAAGCCGACATGCGCACTTCTCTCTGGAAGTTGGGAAACAACCCATGACTATCATGCAATCGATAATGCTTCCGTTCCCGATCAACAGATAAGAAGGCAGGGACTTCTGCTAAGCAAAAGGTAAGTGTCGGGAGCAAGTCGGGCGGCTGCCCAAAGGGTTGTCGCGACTTGTGTCCAAAAATCGCGACAACCAAGAGACTCCGTCTTGTCGCAGTCGTCGGGTGCAGATCTCTGAAATCCTTTGATTGTCCCCTTTGAACGGACCTGCTCAAACAACGAAGTTACAACTCACTCATTTTTCCCTTGTACGTCACTTGTTCAACCTTTGCGAAGAAATCTGATAAATGTGAGAACCGTTTTCCATCTTTTGATCTCTAGCAGTCTCACTTTGAAAAAATTAAGTTCTCTTACACGGTTATCTGAAGCCATGCATACAGGAGCAAAAACTCTATGTGCCCAAAGAGCATGTCAAAATGGATGTCCAATGCATTCCGACAATTGCATTTAATTCTCTCTCCCTTGCACAATTTTTTCTCCCCATTTCTTCGACTACCTCTTCTCAAAATGGTTGTTTCATGTGTGGAATGTAATGCAATCCTAGTGGAAGTGTTGTTTTTTCTCAGTGTGCATCCCCAAAAAAAAAGATCCATGTATATGTTGAAAGCGGCATGGAGCATGCTTTCGCTAACCCTATTCAAACTCTCCGTCAATGTGAAGTAACATCTACGCATGAAATTTCACATCTGGATAAGTCGTGCATCATGTATCCTCAAAGCGTTGGAGAACATGTATTTCGTCATCTTGTATTTCTGTCGCATTTGATGTGTTTCTTTAGGTGTCATGCATTTAAGGTGAGGTCATCTCATGTGTTATTCATTCTAAATTGCCTCCATATTTTTCCTCCTTATTCTCATGACCTTGAACTTGAATTTTCCTATTCAAACCTACTAGAACGTCGAAAACATTTCAGTTAGATGTAAAATTGGAAACTCATAATTGGAAAATGCAAAATTCATGCATGTTCAAGCGTGAGCTTTTCCATTCATTCGCCAATTATGTATTATGTCAAATTTTCCAATGATATCCACACTGATTTTCCTGCCCATCTCTCTATAGCAATCGACATGTACGTAGAGAAAATTTTGAAGCCCATGTTTACACTTGTTCATTTTTATGTGTATCATAATTACTTCCTATGAATCAACAGATATGGTACGATAGTACATTTTGAGCTGGTAGAACCATACTTCACATGAATCACCGGTTTTATGCTTACAATTCACAATTCCTCCATCATAGATAAAACCTTTGTCACCCTCTCAACATCCCTACAACGTTCACCAGTCCATTCACCATGCTCCCATCACCCAAATTAACCCTCGATCCCAAAAGAAAGCACTCTTTTTGCCTCCGATCACTCCTCATGGAACCCAAACGATGGAACATATTGCAACAGTACGATCAAGAATCACCTTCACAATATTCCTCTAACTACTATCCTACAACTTCGTAAATAGGAATATGTGCATGCATATATGCAATTGAGTAGGTGAATGAGCAGTCGCAAAGTGGACGGATGGGCATGGTGCAAACTAAGTGAAAAATAATATGCACCTGGTGAATCACATGATAGCATACAAGAAAATAGTAATATAAGCTTGATAACACATAGGCAAGTAACTAGGTTAATCAGTGTTTGCAAGTACTATCACAAGAAAGCAAGTGAGCTGCCACGCACCTACCCAAACAAAAACTTAGGCAATAAGGAAAGGAAGAAATCATGTAACGAGGAAGGGTAAGTACAAAGGTATGCAAGTATACACGTACACAAGGTAATGATAAGGCAAAAACCCAAGCAAGAAAGCATGGAATTTGGATCAATAAGCATGTAAAAGCTAGTATTCGGGTATTTGGCTACCAAAGCAATCTACAAGGGGGGTACAATGTATCGCAAGCGACCATCCATGCTCCCAAGAAAGCACAAAATCATGTACATAAGCAAAACAATACCAGTTGGGTGGTCAAGGTGCTGAAAAGCCAAGAAAGCAACACGACAAACAAAATGGGTAGGCTTAGTGAGTGAGTTTTCCATTCTTGGTAGGTTAAAAAGGCGGGTGGATGAAAAGGTAGGCAAAAATGCAAAGGAGTACACGAGATACGTTGGAAAGAAATTTGTGTAGGCATGCGTGCTAAGCAAACAAGAGGACAAGCTAAGGAAGTTGGTCATTTTGTGTCAGATGAGCCAATAAGGCAAGGTTAAGTAAGGAGGAAAGCACTTTGGTCTAAATAGGGAAATAATGATATATGGAGGATGGAAGGACATGCACAGCAAGATACACATGCCAGTCAATTTGAGTACAGTAGGCAAGGCAAAAATCAATAGTTAGATGTGTTTTTTTTTGTTTTCAAGTGAGTATTGTGAAAAAGGAGGCGGACAAGGTGGGTAGGCATGCAAAACAAAGTAGCTCGGTAAGGTTGACTTGGCTGAGCTAGGTGGGAAATTAGAAGAAGCACGTGGGAAATCAGGCAAATTGATTCGGCAAGAAGGATGGTCAAAGAAAGGAGGAAGGTGGAGAAGGTAGGCTACTATTATGGGCTACATTTGGTTGCACGGGTGAGAAGATCGCAAACAACACAAGCCTAAAAAGTGGACAATGTGGACAGAAAAGTTAGAAAAGACGGCTGACAAGGCAAGCCGGCTATGTTGAGTTCTGTGGGATTAAATGGTAACCTTCTCTCAAGTAGTCGTAAAGAGGCATGCATGTACACATGTTTCATAAACAAGGAACACACACTACGTATGTAAGCTCTCTTGAGTTGATCAAGAAGGTGTAGATGTTTGGCAAGCATGCAAGCTCAAAAGAAGGCAAGGTAAACGAGTTAGATAGGCATGTAGCTTACAAAAGGTGGACAATCTAATAAAAAGGTAGACTAGAAAGGTGTCATTGATGCTAAGAAAACAAATGTGGGAAGATTTAGGAACCATGGGGAAGCAATCTGCTAGGTGCATAGGAACACTAAGTAGGTTGGGAAAAAACGTTTCACTAAACTAAAAACGAAAGGTTAAGAAGGTTGTGCACGTAAAGTGGACATGGTGAGCTAAGATGTGGGTTGGTTGGGTAAGTAGGCTAGGCAAGGAAGCGCAGGTGTGTTGATTACGAATGTACGCTATGCATGTAGGAAAGTTGGAAGATTGCACAAGGTGAGTAAGGTGGGCATGTAAGAGAAATAACTGGAAGGCAAGATAAGTTGAGCTTAGCTAATTCCATGAGAAGGCTAGGTGGGTAGGCATGTCAAGGTGGCACAAAATAAGATCAGATTTCCAAGTAGGTTGGTAGATAAGGAAACTAAAAACACTTAGGAAAGGCTGGAAGGCCACTACTTCAGAATAAAGCAAAGCTACAACGAACAAGCACCACTATAGGTCAGGCATGTTGGAAGGGCGAGTTATAAACATAGGTTGGTTAGGATGGGGAGGCACGTTAACAAGGTTGGCAAAGGACACAAAGCTGAGTGGTTTCTACCTGCATGGAGACGAAAGACAAATACTTGGGTAAGAAGTAAGATAATCATGGAAGTGAGATAGGTAAGTATGGTGTACGAACTAATGGAATGAGGAAAAATGGGTAAGGAAAATAGGGATGAAGGGGAATCTAGGCAGGTTGGATAGGCGGGTTAGGTTTGTAGAGTAAGCCAGGATATCAGGCAATCAAGCAGGCTAAGTTTGGTAAGTAGAGAAGACAAGCTTAAGAAAGTTGGATAATTTGGAAGGCGAGATAGGTAAAAGAAAAAGTAAAAATCATGGGTAAACAATCAAACAAGGACACCAAATTTAAGTTACGGGATATCATAGTCTACCTAAAGGAGTGTTTCACCTCGTGCATGATGTATTTCACTGTTGTCCTAAGTAAATGACACCTGCATAACTTGGCTTCCAAGAATGTTCATGTGTGCAACATTGTTTCTAATGTAAGTGGTTACATTTCTAACAAGACACTCCCAATGCATCTAATTTTAAGTTTTACAGTCTTTTATTGATGAGATAACCAAAACATTCTCTTTTACGGCATTATTCATCTCATTGATGAACTGCAAAACTGAAAGTGTAAACGTGCTTCTTTAAACTTAAGTCTCAGATATCAAGGTTGATAAACAAACTACCTAGAAAATACATTCAGCACCATTAAGAATAATAACAAGAGGTATGGGAGGTTTTTCTTTGGTAGTGGAACATGTTCCATCTTCATATAGTTTATTCGATGCACATCGACATGGATGTCCTTTGTAGCACAAGCGAATTCCACAATGGGCTCTGAACATTGTTAGAATCATGGTCTGAATGACTGAAGGAGAGTAAAATGGCGTCCTGTATGCATTTATTAATCAATGGTGGAATGAGACAATGGCATGAGATGACGCTTAATAGAACAAAATGGCTTTTGTGCTTGTAAGCTTAGGATGCTAGCTTAGCAAGGGGAGGTAACCAAATTGTAAACATGGAGTATACGGTCATTTTAATTGGAATGTTCATTATGAAAACATTAATCATACACAATTTTTGCATGTTTTGTCCTTAATTATCACTTAAATGTGGTGATAAAGTCATGGTGCTCTTATTCATTACCAGTAATGTAACTTCATCATCCTTGATACTAAGCTCCCTCTTAGATTCTGTGATTCATTTCTCTCTCTAATCCAAATAGAACATAACTTTCCTTCAAATAATAAGCTGGTATCAAGAGAATATGTACAAAATGTAAGCAAATAAGGTGAAAATTGTAATGGGTACTCTCTACACATCCGCTCATTGTAGAGAATGACATTTCAAACACTTGCCATACACCACGTCACTACACAACGATTTCTTAAGATAAGAATGATTCATAACTATTGTACAGTGAATTCTGAATATTCTTTCTCATTGTCAATGTGCCATTCCTTTAGATTGTTACAACCAAAAATGACAAATTGTATATTCAACTAAAATTAGATGACAAAGAATATCTTCATGTCTCTCGTGTACAGCCTAGCTTCTATAAGATCTAAATTACTAAGCAATCCATTTACAATCTTTTGTTCTTTTTTAATTATTCCTTCTTTTCTTCATAACTTTACGACACATGTTGGAAGAATGCGCACGTTTTGAATACATTTACAATGCTAATATACACGAACACTATCCTTAACCATCAGATATCTGGATTACAAGGTTAAATATTTCATTTGTATCATCATCCACATCATCGTCAAACTCATCATTTCTGAAGTTTTCACTCTGACAATCATCTTCCATGTCCTCAATTCTTTAGTGTACATCCTTGTCTTCCGTACACTTAATTTTTGTTTCTTTTGTAACAACCAAGGCTAAGCTTTCAAATCCACCAAAGTTATGCAATAACCGTGTTGCATATCATCGGAATCCACAAAGATAAAAAATGATGTCTGGTGTTTATCCTACAATGCCTTCCTGACTCATTCAACATGATTTCCAACATTCCTACCGATGGATGGGGGTAATGATCTTGTGCAAAATGTTACACTTTATAAAAATCACACTTTCCATTGTCTGCTTAGAAGTGTAGTAAAGCATCTCCACCCTATGAAGAGTGTCAAAATAATCTTTGACATTCTTTCTCAAATGAAGTAACACCTTCGTTGTACGAACACACAACATTCCACAACATACTCTTTGTATAATCCACAAGAACATCTTTGTCTTAGATAGACCACTATATGTTATAAACCACTACTTAGCTAATGCACGTAGTTCATCATTTGTCTTCTCTTTGTGAGAGAATAAACACATTCTTCAGAAATAACACTAACAACCATAACTTAATATTGAATAGAAAACATCTCACGCTTAGCAACTATAGCGCATGAACGTTTTTCAAGGGTTTTCTACATCTACAACCAAAGATGCTAAAATTAGTACATAAGGCGATTGGTACGAGGTTGAACAAATGACCTATTTTGACTTTCTAAAGAATTTCTTATCGTGCGTCCTCATGGCAACATAAGCAAAAAAGAAATTTTTCAATGTCACAATAGGATACAAACCTCATCCTTTTAGCCAAATGCACACACGAATGAACCCATGTTATAATCAACCAAACTTATTCTCTTTCATTTAAATTCCAGTTCTATATGTGTCATTATCCAATCCTGTATAGCTTTTGTAACTTTTTAATGCATTTAAACATTCCAACAAAAGTGATCATAATACCATATTTCTTTAGCAACAGGCATGCACACTTGATAGCATTCCATGGCTCGCGCTCGAAATCTCTCATGAATGGTGTTCCATCCTCTTCAACATTATGGTATGCAACACTCATGTAAATAAATAAACCAATGTCATTTGTCCTTCTTTTTCATATGTTAAGAGAATAGCACATCAGCATTGCATGATTATTTAAATCAAACAACTATGAAAATCATAAGACTTCACTCAACACATTTTGCCCAAAGGTCCTATCCACAATCATAATGCCTTGATAGTGCAAGATTGATTGATTTGAAGCTTGACAAGTAAAGGATTCCATTTAGAAGATCAACTTTTGATCTTCCTTAACTACCACAATTGCTTTTCGGTCCAACCTCTTCATCTGCATTTATCAAAAGGTATGTGACTACATGTTTGTTGAAAGTAACAATCAAGTATGATATGCACCTTCCAGCTATATAATGAAACACATTGATGTGGATAGGGATCAAAGTTGTGTATGCCCATGTAGTCTTACACTCAATTGTCTCCATGGGATGCACAATTGAGAACAAAGTAGTAAACAACACATGAAGAATATCAACACTTTTGGCAAAAGACATGGCCAAACAATCATTGGCAATCAAAGTCAAGGATGACATCTACAAAATCATTCACTCACCCATGATCTAAACAATAACCCTTCTTTTTTTTGTTATAAACTGATTACACCAATTACTCTTAGATGCGCACATTCACTTCAAGACTCAGCGTACTAGTGTCCATAATAAGAACTCTTCAAAATATCATACAAATTATGAAACACCAAAATTGCAAGGTATTCAAGATGTCCATGTGATGTGGATAGCTCGCTATGGTGCCCTTCCACATCAAACGACACTTAGGAAAAGCCATACCAGTGTTGTTATAATGTGTGCACCATTCACTTACAAACTGCACTATACCCATTACCACAATTCATCAAGATACGTTACGGTTCACTCTTTTCTTGTTGTAACAAGGCACATCATGCAACAGCATAGATTTTCATAGTGGTGAAACTTGGGCATGGTAACAAAGCAATCTTAATGTGGAAACCTTTGCAATGTTGGCGTACCACATAATCATTGAAGAATGGATAAGCTTTGTACTTCAACACCCATTCGGGTGGTGGCTCTTCCTCTATCAATCTCAAGTATTGTGTGTAGAATTCCATTTACAAGTCATGGAGAACACTCATGTTAACTACATGTCCACCATGCCTACCTATAAACCCTACATGTAGGTCCATCCTATGTGCAGGCATGGTGGGCATGCATGCAAGATACGTATGCAGCCATTGATTTATGACATGCATCTAGGGTGGGTATGAATGCACCTAACCCAACCCAACCTAACCTAGTTAAGCCTAACATACCTACAAAGTTTACCACTACATAGTTCTTCCCTAACGAGCCTACCTCACGCATCCATGCATAGCCTAAGCTAACCCACCAAACTTAGCCAAACCTACATCACTCATTCGAAAATGCCTATTCTTGCATTGTCTAGCCTATTACACGAAGCCTTGCTTAGCCCACCCTTGCCTAACCCAGCATGTCTAGCCATGCCATCTTAGCCCAACCGTACCTAGCCCAACCCAGCCTTACCTTACCCAACCGAAACATCCTAATCAATGGTGCCCTACGCGCCCAACAGAACCTAGCTGAGCCCAACCCTACCTCGCTCTACCGATTGTAACCCTGCAAAATCAAGCCTAGCCTTACCCTCACTCGTCAAGTTAAGTGCAACCCCACTCTGCCTTAACCTGCCTTGCCCTGCCTAAGCATTATATGCCATGCCCTACTTTCCCCTTCTATGTCAACTGGGCCCAAACTTGCTTTCTGCCTTACCTTGCCTTGATCTACTATACTCTTGTCTCACCAAGCCAAGACGTATCCAACCTTTCCCTCTCTATAACAACTTAGATTAACCTTCTTGTCATAAGCCTTACTCAGCCTACCAAGCCCATCCAAATCGAGTTGAGCAAAGACCTTCCCAACTCAAAGCAAGTCAACCTAGCCGAGCCCATCCTACCTTTCCAAGCCACCCATGCCTTGTACTAAAGAGACCTACACCGCGTTACCTTCATAAGCCCTACCTTGCCCCACCCTACCTTATCTTGCCCAAGGCTACACTACCCTCACTTTCCGTACCTAGTTTTGCTTACCCTTGTCTACCCCTATGATGGATGTTAGCATGCTACAACATTCGGTTTCCTAACCGCATTTGCATGTGTATATAACTTGGAATTTTTCACGGTGCAAATGGTGAAAATGTGTAAGGTTGCGTAGAGGGATAGACATTAAGCATGAGCATCTTCGTTAGATATTTCACGATCATGCAATGAACAATGGGAGGTGGGGGGGCATTCCTTCTAAAAGTAACATTATGGAGTTGTTTATGAATGTAAAAACATTGGTCACCACATTCCTCAAGTTGACATTGGCATGGGCTTAACAATTATTTTGCAAATCAAATTATTCACATTTAGTGGTGTTTTTGCGAAAAGATTGAAAATGGAACATTGTGTATTAGATCACCACATGGATGTGGAAGTGGAACTGCCAATCACACATTTCTTAACGCTTCTTGACGATGTTGTTGAACTGGACCGCGTCCATAGGAGCAGTTGATGGTAATGAAGTGAGGATCTATTGCACTTGTTAGGATGGAGAACACAACTTGGCACTCATTCCTCTTTTGTAGTTTTGCATGGGATGGCATGCTTATCTTGTGTGAACTACTGGATGTTGCCGGTTTGAATCTCATCAGGCACACCATTTTGAATCTCGCATTACTCGTTTGTCATCTTCCTACTGTAGCTGGCCTACAAGAAAAAATGTGAGTGTTTCAAAACCCTTACATTGACAGTCTCCACACTGAAATGGGCCTCAAAACTAGTGTAATTTCTTCATGTGATGTTGTTTTTCATAGGATATTCCGAGCTTGCTACATGGTGTTCCATCGCTTCAGACTATTTCAAACAGAAATTCATGCAAGAAAGGTTATGCGCCTCGTACTTGTAGTAATTACTCTCATCATGCATGGAATTCGCCAAGCCTTTGGCCAACATCTTTGTTTAAACCACAAATGAAAAATCCGGGAATAAACTTAGGCAAAAATTTCCAATAATTTCAATTGATGGCCATCTCTATTAGTTTGAGACATGAGTCAATGTCTTTTTTTTTTGCAAGACGTCCAATAACTGCGGTGCCATGCTTTCGTATAAGCTTTTCAGAATCCACTAGCTCAGTCTTGTTTTGAACACCTCTAGGTGGACACTAACAATTTCCACCCCTTGTCTATGAAATTTCTTTGAAAAACACGATCTATTCAAATCCTCTTGCAAAATTCATGGTTCGAGGGTTTTGGGGGTTTTGGGCTCCTCCTAAGAACGGCAGAAGCAAGGCGTGGGATGTTCCATGTATTAAAACGCAAAGATTTGAATCGGAGATGTTGTCCAAGCGCTTAGAAGTTTAGTGACTTCAGACTGCCATGATATCGGGCAGAAGATCCTGCTAATCGACGGCGGAAAGCTGATAACTTCCGAGTCCGCTATGGCGTCGTGCAAAAGCATCACAGGAAAATCATTGTCTCCTGTGCCTCGATTGGGAAGACTCAACTCCGCATTCAAACATTATACACGAACTGCGGGGTTTGTGACGTCAGGCGGAACTAGTTGGGAGCTCGGATCTACACCGGAATACTCGGACAGCTCAAAAACGAGGATTGGTCATTGTGACAACGAGGCACCAACTGGCGGCAGGCTGACAGTGTCCACGTGAGCAGTGATGGAAGGCATCCGCTTTCCTTGGAATGGTGTTCGAACGTCAACCGACCCGCAGTCGAAATAAACTGAGGAGGATCCGCTGCCTCGTCGCCACATCAGACAGTGGATAGAACCTGATGCCCATGTTTATAAGGCGGAGCTCCCTTCAACATCATCGTACGGGGTTGAATTCCGGCTTCCTTAAGGAAATTAAAATTTAAAACTATTTTATGAAAATATTTTAGTTTATGTCTTTGAATTTCAACCGGTTTTTGGAAATGGCAATGACCTTCCATGATACACATCATAACGCATGTCTACTTTTCTCTACCACTTCTACCGTTCTCTTCCTTCACTAAGACGTTGCAGGCCAGAAATTTTAATTCATCCATTTTAATCATAAAAAACAAAGATTATGAGGGTCTTGCATTTGATTCAACTATCATGATAAATATGTAACAAAGAGCTGCTTCGAATGACGCCATTCAATGGAAGTCTGTCTACTTAATCTACGAAAATGGATCATTCTTTGAGGAAACTAATTCAAAAAAGTGAAACAAGACACCGGATGAGTCTTTCTTCTAACAGTTGTAACCTTGAAGTGCGATGATAACATTAATGCAAAAGATACACTCACATTTACATTCTTGTTACTCGTAGCATCTCGTGATTTTCTTCTTCAGTTACATTCTACTCAGATTCACCCATTTTTCCTTGCGACGGAGTTTTTCACGTGATTCTCCTGTCATCCTTCGTGTTTAGACCTTGCCTCCACAACTCGTCCAAGGGTTAAACATCAGTTCTTCCAATGCAGTTCTCGTCTTTTCACTTGATTTTTTACATGGAACACGTCATTTGCTGCTGTCAATGGCTCAAGCAAGTGCTCGGTGGCATGTCTGTGCGCAAGTGTTGAGATGGTGGGGACGTGCGTTTTGAGTGATTTCTCTATGGATCAACACCAGTGTCACCACAGCTCGGATGAAACATGATTGGTCACAATTGCGAGGGTGATTATTTTGTGAATAATGTAATTTTATGGGTTTTTACAGACGAATCAAACTTGTAATGAGCATGCATAACACTTTGGTATTTGAATTTTTTTTTTTTTCCGCAGTGGTGTTGAATCCTTTGTCCGTTTCAAGATCGAGAGAGAGGCAAAGGTGCCTACAGTGATGATTGTGTGTCCTCGTCGTGGATAATACTTGACTTAAGAATTTGTGTTCCCGCGTTTAATGATGATCTTGCGGCCAGTCATCAGATAGTACTAAGATGGGTTCATTCTTCTTCTTCCGGGTCAGACCATCTCTCCCACACACGCATCCTTTTATGTACTTTGAGATGTTCAGAAACACATGCACATGTGTGATAAGCGCATTTCATTACTTGGTGGTCGGCATGTAGGCACTCCGTGGCTTGCGACGGTGTCTTGATGTACTCCGCATTGTGTTCCTTGGCTATCATTCCTGTGAGGACCTATTACATCTGGACACGCACCGTGTTCATTTGGTTTATTTCTCATGCCTTCTCTAGGTTAGAGTCCCGTGCACTGGCTAACGCTTTATGGTGCCTCGGGAGACCCGGCTGTGGTTCCTTGGCATGCATGGAATGCTTGCTCTCCAACATAAAGTTTGGACATGTTTTGGATGCTGAATTCATTGTACCAACGGTCAAGGCAGGGGCTTAAATTGTTGTGTTCCGGTGCCCTTTACAATGTGTACGATGTGTGCGACCATTTTGGGATGACGGGCATGACGAGGCTTCGTGGATTGGATATTGAACCCCTGTGTAAATGTTCGTTGTAGGCTGAACTGTCTTCCTCCCTTTCCCTTACCTAGGATGTTCCAAACTTGGCTTGTATTTGGCATTGCAGATATTCCCATCAGCACTATAGATCATAGTGTAGCTCATGTTTTGTCTACCATGGATCTCTATGGACACTCCAACATTTTTCAAGTTTAAGGAGAGTGGGATCAACAACTCGATGTATGGCCAAAGTGTAGCGGATTGGAGGAAAACTATGGTTGACTAGGCCAAAATCGTGTTGTCTGAGGTTCTCCGATCCTGAAGCCACCCCGTCCAATTGCTCATAGGCCACACACCTCCATTCGAGCCATGTGGCGCCGTGTGTGTGCCACACAAAGACAGTGGTGAATGGAGGGATAACAACTTGCTTGGTACAATAGTAACACACATGCTGGTGACGCTAGGGGAGAGATATATGTACTTCACATTAATGTGGCGTTATGAGAGGGGTGACAAACCCATGGGATTGACGGGCATTCACGATCAAGACGGACATGGATGCATGCATGTGCCAACAATGGGGGCAACATAAGACAACAGTCATCATGCTTCCTCACGAGGCCCGAAACATCGCAAGATCTCTCTGGGAGTGCATTTACCGCTTACACGATATGAGCTATTTGAAAGCTATCCTCCACTGAATGTTATCCTTAAATTCTCTTCATACAAGCCAAATGGACGCAGGGATAACGTGCCCCTGAATGCATGATTAATAGGAGCATACTAGCCTCCACTTGCAATAGAAACTTTCAGGCTATGAGAAGGGTTATGTCAATGCTTGTCCTCGTGCATCAATCATGACATCCGCCACTTTACTGCGTATTCCCTCCCAATATAGGGCCATTGAAGGCGATGGTTGCAACCATCACCTTGTATTCTTACGATAGAGTGGAGGAAGTTTTAAGTCGAAGGACATCGAGTTGTTGAAAACTTGCTTCCATGAAAAAAACACATGACTGTGGGAGAGGTTCATAGTCAAGGTATGCATTGACTGCGATGGCCTCGGTACGCGTGGTAACTCAACAATTTGATTTCATTCTGTAAAATTTGACCTTTGAGTGTATTACGAATCAATTACCATTCATTCATAATTGCTTTTACTAGTTGTTCACATGAAGTCGTTGCCGAGGAACAACATTGGTGATTGAGTTCATCACTGCCTACAAAACTCGTTCAAAATACTTATCCTCCTGTCGCATGTGAGTAGCACCAAACTTGAAAAGGGTTCGGAAGAATCGAAATCACAAATCTAAAACCATATGTTTCAAACATAATACTTCCCTTTTCTGTTTCTTAGGCTCAATTGAAGATTTGGCCTAGGAGAGTTCCGCGTCACACAATTCATACATGTCTTTCACTAGTACAAGGTTCGTAATCATTCAACCACATACTAGTTATCAAGCTAAACACTCACATCATCCTTGAGCTCTACCATCTCATAAAAGAGGTTCATGAAAGGATCTATGTCTTTCATGATTTCCTTCTCAAAAAAGGCCTAATCAAGCACCCAATAAAACACACACACCTTGTCCATGCCTTTTCAGTCATGTCATGTAAGCCCCTGAGGCAAAGCCACAACTTTAACACCCAACTCAAGCTCGCATTTCACATTTTGGTTATGTTTAGCTCTACCTTGCGGTGCCCACCATTTCACATAATTTGGTCGACCTGCTTTGAGTACCACATTGTAAATTGGTCCCACACATTGCCTTTCAATGGGCATTGGAACCCCACATCAGCTGGTTGCAACATATACATCCAACCTGGTGGTAAAAACAACATCTTGATGTATGGTAGATTATTCTTTAAGTAATTCCTCTACCAAGACAATCAAGTTTTGATCACCCACCATCTTACCGTGTAGCAGACATAGGTGCTTATACCATGAATGCAACAATTTTGTCTCCGAATTGCAAGTGATCTCACCATTTTTCCATTGGATTTTCCTTTGGGCATGGTTAAAGCGTTGTTCTGACTTGAATGATTCTGCATTGTGCAGCCGACTCCTCCATGTTGTGCCTCTAAAGATGATCTATAGAGGTAGGAGGTCACCATCCACACCTAAGGCAACCAAAAGATCGAACTAATGCCTGTCATATAGGCCACGAATGGCCACCCCCTCCACACTAGCAGGCGCATAGGTTATGTCACATGTCCAAGGGAACCATGAAGTGGAATTAGAAGCTGTGGTCACTACGGATAGCAGAAATTGAAGAGCTCAAACAAGGTAGAAAGAAACTTGAACAACAGGCACGGGGTTGACGCTAGTGTGATCAGCATTGAAATGGAAGTGCGGACTGATGGTTTGGAGCCGCATGAGTGCAAGCACTTGCTTCAACAGGAGTTCTTGGAGCTTCCCCCAACCTGTTACTAGTTCATGCACAAGAGGTGTTTCACACCTCAAATGCCACATCAACATTCCACGTAAAGTCTGACGGATCCAGGTATAGAAGAATGGCATTTTTGTGTTATGTTTCTACAACTCATGCGGGTAATACTCCTCCATCAAACTATAGAGTATGCATTGAAGGGAGCTTGAGTCAAGAGGTATTCCTGCCGCTCGACTCTCCTTCAACTACTTTCAGAAAAATTCCATCATTTCATGATGACAGTGAAGGAAAAATATCTTGTTTAGCTCCCATGCATTCACTTCAATGTTGAACCATAAATTTTGAGGAGAATCGTCTCCTCCACCATGTTGTGGTGCTTGTAGAAGATTTATGTGTTTTTTGTAAATGCACACACACATACTAGCCAGCTATCACAAACGTTATGGGCTGGTCATACACGTGGCTCCCTCCTGGCATTGCAAAGGCTTTGCGCATGAGCTTGACTTCTTGGTAGGCCCATACACCTACCACAGCACCAAGCACGTAACTAGGGTGGCCATCACCAACCCAACTAATGTGCACTCGGTGGCTGGTGCCTCCCGTCGTGTTAGATGGCATCCCGATGGGCAATGGCGAAAGCAGGGCTAACCCTCTGGCACCGCTACACTCTGATACGAGTGTTACACTAAAGAGAATCGTGGATGGATCACAAGGAGTCATCTTATGCAGAGTAGAAACCAATTTAATGGACAGGGATGTTTGGATGATTTGTAGTTAGTAGTAAGTGTACTTCAATGACAAGATTTGGAACTACCAAGCGCATTTGCTAGATGGCACAAAACAAAGTGAAGCATATTTGGGACCTTGGAAACTCCAGTTAATTGATGCGAGGGATGCCTCGCTGTGAGAGGACGCTTCAAGAAACCTTACCGGGAAGTATGTGGATTTCAAGGGTATCGAGGTGTAGTTTTTTTCAATGTTTGGTGTTTTCAATAAGTCAACCAATACTCATCGAGACATTGATGCAACTCATGATAGTTATAACAGAATCAATAGAAAGTGGTCAAAGTTGTCAAAATCGTTTGGAATAGAACAAAAGAGGGTGGAAAAGGTGGCCAGAATGACCTCGTCAAAGTTGAATAAAATCCATGATTTGGACACACTATGCGCCATGATTACAAGGACACAAACATCCATATGCTGAGTTAAAGAACTCATGTACGTGAGCGGTGTAACAGCTCGCTGCTTCAAGAAACATTACCTGTTAGTGGGGGGATCCAAGAACATTTAAGATGACTTTTTAGGTCTTCTTTAAGAAAGAATAGCACCATGAAAAAGTTGGGTAGACTATCTAGAAACACTAGACATATTGCAATAGATTTAGGTGCTGAGTGGGGTAGAGTATTTTGGAATGGAACACCTGACATTGTTATGTACCAAACGTACACGAGTCCCTTACCTTCTTGAATGGGCATTTCTGTTATCACACAAACAACCCATCGAATTGCAAGGACTGCGATATTCACTCCGATGGCCGAGGGCAAACTGGCCAACTGCCCCACCCTCAGTGGATATTCTTGAACCTTCTGACAGCTTTGACCACTCTCGCGAACCTACGCACTGAAATGTCACGACCTTTTGGTCGACTTCTTGAGGCATCTCGAAGAATGTAGATTCACAAACATGCATCGCACATCTTCACCGTCGATTCTCAAATAACCCCGACTTCTCGGTGGACCTTCTCAAATCCGACCACTCATAACGCAACTCCTCACGCGTTGCTCGACATTCGACCCAACGACCCGACTATGCTTCATTTGTAACTCGACACTTGTATATGCATTTTCGATCATTTTGACACAAGTCATCGAAGTACACTTACAGCTAATTACAATTTTCTCAAATGTCCCAAATTCTAAATCGTGTTTTGCCTCGCAACTTCTACCTATGTACCATCTACATTCTGTTCAGCGCAACACTTGGTATCAGAGCACAGCTGTGCTGGAGAGGCATTCGACTGCATTACCCATGTGGAGGACTACTTCGCACAAGTCTTTAGCACATCTTGCACGTCAAGTCTTCGCATACTTAGCGATTACAACGCGAAGTGAGCAAGCGCAACCGACGAGCAACAACGGGCCTTCGGTGACGACTTCGGCGATGGAGGAGCAGAACGTGCCGATGCACACAAACCTCGAAGCGACAGCGAATGCTGGCGTGGCAGGCTTTGCGGCAGCTGGGACTGCCCGTACGGCCTTGGCGACCAATCGGGTCACGGACCCAACGGCGATGAACCAGCCATTCAAGCTCACAACCTCGATGACAACAGCAGGGACGACAGGCGCGGAACAACGAGGAACTGGCAAACAGAATCTCCCCTCTAAAAGGAATCAACAACCACCTGTCCAACAACTCAACATCACGATGGAGTCTCTTTGCAACGCAAGTGCACATGAAGCGGTACTCGCCGAGAGAAAATCCCAACTCTTAAGGAAACCCCAGATTCGTACAGCTCCACTAGAACAGTTCAATCCTACAAACTAAGAAGGACCAACGGTTTGGATGTGGCTGATAAGTTTGGAGGTGTACTTCACCGCTTCTGGGGTCGACGACAACCAAAAGTAGATTGACCTCACGTTCGCGCTTTTGCATGGCACGGCGTTAGGTTGGTTTTCCGATCTCAAGACCATCCAACGACAACAGGAGACCAGTGGATCATCAACGGCTCATGGCGCCCGTCTCACATTGCTGACCGTAGGCATTCCACACATGGAGCAGATCAATCCACAGTGGCATGACGCGCTAACGCCACCAACCGAATGGAATGAATTATTGCGTGCGATGTTTGCACACTTTGGATGATTGAACAAGTCTAACGTAGGGTAGAAGCTCTATCATTTACGTCACCAGTCCAGTGTGGCAGAGTATACGTTGAGATTTTGCGAGATTATCACTGGAGCAGACAACGCCCCCGATGAACTGTGTTTTCACTACAACAACGGCCTCAAGCAAGAAATCCTGCAAGTAATCACTATTTTTGGTATCCATAACAACTTGCCCATGATGATTGCAGTAATAGAAAGGATCCACAGCGCGGATTAGGATGCTTGGATCCAGGAATCATATTGCTGGCGACCTCCTAACCATATTCATCATGGAAATGGAAAAAAACCATTCAGCAGACTCCATGATCCGATGCAAGTGGATGCCGGCGACTAGAGAGACACGTGAAGCTTCTACAACTATGGAAAATTTGGGTATATCGCTCTCAAATGTCAGAGCAAATAGCTGGCCAATAAGGGGGGGAAGTCACAAAAAGCTGAGTCAAGAAACGTCAAACGACATGAGTAAAAGGTGCAACTCTTGTCCGTAAGGAGCGATCTACGCCAAACAATCGCCCATTTGAACGGCGAACATTGCCGCAGAGGGCTTCTGAGATTGCAAAGTTTGATAAGGGGTAAGAGGATGACCAAATGGTGATACTGCAAGGAGTTCAGCCTCGCGGATACAGAAGTCGTAGAACGGTACCGGCGCTATAGGATGGAGGAGCTTCACATAGCTTCGTAGGCAACAACATGGTTCACAAGCTGGGTTTACAGACCCATCCAAGGATGTTCAAAGGAAAAACCATCAATGGGAGACTATAGATATGGAGACTTTGAGAACCACTACGACTACAAGTGGGAGATCCACGGGATGTAACGGTGTGGACGTATTGTCCAATGAGCGATCATAAAATCATCCTCCAACGAGACTTCCTGTATTGGCATAATCTGCAGGTCAACTGGAATCATGACGACATCTACCTAGAGATTGACGACGCCAAAGGACAACTTCCACGTGCGGGACGGAAGCCGAGAATGGAAGAAACGGAGGTGGAAGCAGTAGAGGAAGCTGCGATGGACGAAAAGCGACAGCCGATGTAGTCGATACCACTTAACATGGCCAAGCATTGTATTTGGCAAGGGGCTCGTGTGTGGCTCATACATCTTGAGCCAATATGAGAAGCAAAAGTGGCAGTAGCTCACTCATCATGAGCCCCATCAGCCACATCAGCTTCGACAAAGTTTGCGATGGTACCTGAAGATTCCACACTTCTTATCAAGGAGTTTGCAAACGTCTTCCCCGATGAACTCCCAAAAACTCTACATGCTCAGCGAGAAATCAACAATCGCATCAAATTAAAGCCAAGCAGTAGACGTACAATCTGAGGGGCCTATCAGATGAGCGATCACGAGCTGACCGAGATGAAAAAGCAGCTTTACGAGACGCTCAGTCAGGGTTCATCCGCCCATCCACGTCTCCCTTTGTTGCACCAATATTATTCGTAAAAGAGAGAATTGGTGGGATGTGAATGTTCGTGGATTATCGGGCATTGAACAATGCTACAATCAAGAACCGCTACCCTCTTCCACGAGCTAACAAACTTTTTGATCGACTCCAAGGAGCTTGTATTTTTGGGAAAATCGACTTCCACAGTGGATATTGCCAGATGCGTGTGGCACCCACTGACATGGAGAAGACAACATTCCTAACATACTATGGGCACTTTGAGATCACGGTTATGCCCTTTGAACTCAAAAAAACCCTGGCGGCAATGAACAACATCTTCCATCCGTACCTTGACAATTTTGTCGTGGTACATCTTGATGACATTCTGGTGTAGAGCCGTCCCGGGAGAAGCACAATGGACACCTCCAAAAAGTCCTCAAAAGGTTTCTAAAGAGAGAAGTTTTCTTGGAAAACTATGGAAATGTGACTTTGGTCACTGGTTGATCAAGTTTTTGGGTTACGCCATCAACGACGGACGGATCACCATGGATTAAAAATAGACGGCAGCAGTCGTTGACGGGCGAACGTCGACCAATGTCTGAAAAGAATTCAAGAATTTCTTGGATTTTGCACTTACTACCGGCAATTCACATTGGACTACGCGCGAGTGTCAATGCCTCTGTCCGAACTCACTCAAAAAGAAAATGAGTGGCCTTGGGGAGACAACAAACAAGAAGGATTCACCGCTTTGTAGAATGCCGTGACCTTGGGCTCCGACCCTATAATTAGCCGATCCAACGGTCGACTACGTCATGGCTACGGATGCATCAGACCGAGCCATTGGCGTGATTCAATTGTAAGATCACAGAAACGGCAAACAACTGGTCTCTTACATGATTTGATAGCTGCGAGGACCGATACTCAACTACGCGGTCCACAAAAAAGAGATGTTGGCGATCGTCCATGCATTCAAGATGTGACAATGCTATCTAGAGTTTCGTCGATGCATCGTGCACATCGATCACCACAGGGGGGGGAGTGTTACATACTAGAAGTACAGGAATCCCTAATCTTTTTGAATGGGTATCCTTGGTTTCATCTCTCATACACACGGTGACCTCTGGCCTCGTCGTACACCCCACTTGCCACAGATGCAGGTGACTAAGAGAGAGGAGGCACACTGTTGCTGCCTCACTTGTTGTCAATATGCTATGTTCGTTGGCCATGGTGGCCCACAGTTGCATGGTGCTGATAGAATCCTCCTGATTTGGTCACCCGTGTTTGGCTACTTGGATGGAGTACTGCGATATGTAGTCAGGAAAGCAAACAGGTTCTGGGGGGGCCAGGTTCAACACCCGCGTGGTGGAGGTGAGACCACAAGCAAGAGAGAGCTCGCTGCTCACTCGCTCTTGGCTCCCTCCACTATCATGTGACTGCGTGACTTTGTGCACTTGGGTTGACGTCCTTTGCCCGTCTCCATGCCACGTTCTTGCTCTATGGAATTGCCCCTTTCATTCTCCTTTTCATTCCCTCACTAAGTGCTACTACTCACTGGTATCAGAGTAGCATAGTGAGAGAGTGAGGCGTATTCTCTCTTCGACGCAAAAGCCTAGCCGTGGAAGGGTCTACCATCGCTGTGAACCGAGGGGCGCCCGGTGTAACGGTCACACGCCGAGCCCTTGGGATAAACCTCCCACCCTCCACCCCTTGGTGTGTGGGCCAACCCGTGAGATGTCGCACGACCCTCTCCTAGTAGCAAGACCGCTGCTAGTGACCGAGGTTCCCGCCGTGCGACTCTCCCGGCGGCGTTTGCACCAAGGTGCGCTACGGAAGACTTGTAGGTTCAAATGGACGTGTGCGGGGCAATACTTGGAATGGAAGGAGAGTTAGGCAAGAAATGAATCCCTTACACTTGATAGATCAGTACAAGGCAATGTACACAGTCTCTGGGTAAGATTGGCATGCCTAGAATAACCCCTAGGCTTCCTTATGTACCAGCCCCTATGAGCCAGCCAAAAGGCCCTCGGCGCTCCGAAGCCCGCTACTGAGGCTCAATCAGTAAATAACACATGAATCATGTAGTATGCGCTGTAAGCTTTCCAACGCACCAAACAATGCCTCAATCCGTGGAGAAACGGCTAAGTTATGGCCATTTGAGTCCTCCACACGTGACGGCCGCTGGGAGCACTGCCAGCGGAGGTCACGGCCACCCGAAGCGCCCTTGCTTGCGAATACAGCTCCAGCCGCCATCCCGAAGCGCCCATGGACCCCAATGAACCTTGTATCATTGGCTAAACACCCATCTAGGGGTGCTTTGGCTGCAGTGTGCGAGAAAGTCGCTCCGCCTCGTTGGGGTCGAACTGGTGCTCCCGTCCATTTTCCGGACGCGCACCACCCAACTTTGGCTGATGTGAACGAGTCCACATGGTTTACACCAATTGTGTAGAATAGTGGTCCAAATCCAGTGGTGCTCTCTTTACAGGTAAAGAGTAGGAGCACAAATGATTGTGCTCAAGCCTTTTGCCAAGCACATAGACTCCTTGTTGTAGGAGGGGAAGAGTCACTTTGAAAGGGCTAAAGAATGATAAAAGGCATATGCTGACAAAATTCGTTATGATGTCTCATTTGACATTGACAACAAGGTATTGCTCATCAGTAAAAAAAACCTTCAGTTGAACTCGCCAAGGATGCAAAAACTTCTACGGAATTGGATTGTGCCCTTTCCTTTCCTTGCACGCATCGGGGCAATGGCAAACCAGTTTTTGCTTCCGTCAAGTATGAAGATACATGACGTTTTTCATGTGAGTGCTGAATCCATACACGAGAAAAGGAACCGTTTAGCTACCACTGACAGTCCTTTTGTGCTGACAGCCAATACGAGGTCCTTCGCCTACTACACCATCAAGAGCGTATACTTTCTTCATGGGTTGCCAGGGAAAACCTCGTTCATAGAGTCATTTTTGGATCTGAACAAACTCATCGGATCCTGAGTCTGGCTTGTCCACTGGGGTGGTCAATGAGTACTAGAGCGAGCTAGTGGCTCGCGCAGATTGAAAAATGGCAGAGGGCACCACCTAAACACGGAGATAATCAATAATGTTCTCCTATAGCCTGGCATAGGAATTTGGAGGCGCCCGACATGATTGTCGTGTTGACGCTCCAACCTCGAGAGGAAATGCCACTAGTTGTGCTAATGGACAAACTGCAGCTTAGGTTAAAGTGTTGTGTACATATTCATGTCTAGATGGTAGTTTAAACTATTAACTTTCTTTCACAATGTTGACGACTCAATGTCTGACACTCCTACTCGTTGGTCATGAACTGTGATGGTTCATAATGAGTGGGGAAGAATGTAGCAGGAGGGCCAGTTTGGCCCTCCCTTCATGCAAAAGAGAGGGGTTGTTGAACACCATCCCTCGCAATGGCCAGGGTTGGCAAGCGGTTAGCCCTTCGCATTCCGCCGGCCTGGTGGTAGTTGGCTGGAGGGCCGGTGGAGGGCCACTTGCTGGCCGCCGATTGAGATGGTAGCTCGATCAATGCCCAAGAGGTCTCGAGGCCTCGAGGGCTGAGGCCAATGGCCTCGAGCCCTCGTCCTTGCCCTCCCCTCCTCACCTCATAAGGGGAGAAAAAGGAGGAGAGAGGACAAGCAAGAGAGGCTAATGCTGGCAGAAAATTGTCCGCGTGTCTCACAGGCGACAATTTTGCGTTAACACGTAGAAAAATGAAAGTGAAGTTCATTGATGACGAACTTCAAGTTTCTAAAGCAGAAGACTCATGCGATGTCACAAGTCTTCCGCATTAGAAACTTGAAGTTCCATGGGGTCACTTCCAAGGCCCTCACTATTCTTGGAATGCTGGCCAAGGGACAGATTAGCTCAGTGGAGCATGTTACAACCATGGAAGAACTTAGGGTTGTGAGATCGTGACAACCGCTGATCGAAGCCCAAGAATGCATGGGAATTGTGGGCAGCTCTACGAGCTCTAATGTGAGTCATCCCTGTCTTTTTTTATTGCTTACTACGACCATTCCGTCGTGTCCATGCTTGTGTAGATACCTCGTGCGGACCCAACTGGCGCTGGAGCATTGACACGTGGTCACTCCACCCGCTAGAAGTTACAAAATAGCTGCCACGGTGTCTTGAGTGCTTTCAAGGGCGTAGGTATCTGTGGTTGCTAGGATAAGAAAGCAAGTAAGTGGCGGGAGCGACACCATGGATCGGGGGAAAGCTCATGTAACGCAAAAGGGAAAGAACAACAAGTTGGCGAGTAAGTGGTGAGTGAAGTGCTAAGTGCCGGTTGACCGGGCCACCCACGCGAGGCTCTTGACGTGGGGCCCGGACGCCACCCAGGGATGGAACCTAGCCCTGGAGCGAGCGAGCTCGAGGTAGTTTCCCACATGCTGGCATAAGCCGGACGTGTGGTCCCGAGGGATCAGCAACCCGGCTCACTAAGCTGAAAGCATGAAAACGTGTGACAATCCACCTACATCATAAATGTATGTGGTGCATGCACTCCTACAAGTGTGTTCCCCATCCTAGAATGTAGTAGTTTCCAACATCACTACAATTTGGCTCACCATAAGATTGGTGTTGGTGTTGTGGCCACCACTTAATAACTTGATGATGTTGCCACCATTGTGTGCTCCATGTTGTGTTACAACTTTCCACCAGAGAGCTTCAATCCAGATTAATCACCTGCAGTGATGATGATATGTGTGTGTGTGTGTGTGTGTGTGTGGTTGTGTGTGTGTGTGCGTAGAGTCAAGAGGTCACTTGCGTGTGTCACAACCATAACCAACACTCCCCCATGACCCACACACAAAACGTCCACACACACATAAGACAAGGGGCACGTCACAAAGGACAAGGTGCACAGGTCGACCAGGAGAATCACGAGAGCACAACAGGCCAACGGCATGCACAACCGCTTTGAATATGCCACTTCTGAGAGCTTTGGTAAGAAATTCTGCATGCTACTGACGTGTGTCGACCTAGACAACCTGAACTTCTCCAGTAGCAATGCGATCACGTAAAAATTGATGCTCAATGTTGATGTGCTTTGTGCAAGAATGATGCATGCCATCATTCTCGGCAATTGCTTTTGCACTTTGGTTTTCACAACGCAAAGTGACGCAGTGAATGGGAACACGTAATTGTTGCAGCAGGCGGGACAGCCACACACTCTCACACGTACCTGCGCCAAGTGCCACGTACTCTGCCTCACTGGAGCTCTGAGCAACACAACCCTATCTTCCACTCTTCTAGAAGACAACTGTCCGACCGACAAGAAAAATGTAACCGGTGCGGCTACGAGCATCCGTGTCATGCGCTCAGTCACTGTATGCGTATCTTTCTACAACCATAGAGGGTTAAGCACGGTAACACAGTCCCATGCGTGCTGTGGAAAACGCATAGTGGACAACACACAGTACCGCCTCAAGGTGTTCCTCACGAGGCTATAGGAACTGGGCAAGGAAGTTGACAGAGAAGGCCACGTCCGCCCAAGTGGTAGTAGCGAGGTACATGAGGGAGCCGACCATACTAATGTAGTCAGTGACATTGACAATCTCCCCCAGCTATGCTGAATCGAGTGACTTTAGTAGGCGCTACCCTATTGGAGTCATCGGTGTGGATGCGGTGGGGACGTCAGCAAATAGGGAGGCAAAGTGCTCCCCTAGTATGCGAATGTATGTGGCCTGGTGTATGTGTAGGGTGCAACACTGGCAGTCATTATTAAGCTTCATCCCAAGAAACACCCGTGCTGGCTCTAGGTCCTTCATCTTGTATGCAGACTGTAACAGATTCTTCACTGAGTGGACAGCTATGGGACTGGGTGAGGCAATGAGCAGGTCATCGACGTAAACAAGAATGGCAACAAATGGCTCAAAAGGGGCACTCAAGAAGAGTGCTGGATCAACCTTGCTGCGACAGTGACCTCCTCGCTCAAGATTCGAGGAGATCTCCATGTTCCAAGAATGCGGCGACTGCTTGAGCCCATAAAGGGCCTTCCACAGACGCCAGCCTTTTTTTTTGCCATCGGTGAACCCCTGCAAGTGGACCATGTAGATCTCCTTGTCAAGCTTCCCATGCAGGAAGGCATTGTTGACGTCCATCTGCTCTAGTTCCCTGTCATGTTCGGTAACAAGGCTTAGCAGCACTTGTACAGTTGTGTACCTCCCGATCGGTACGAAGGTCTCATCAAAGTCAATCCCAAGTATCTGAGAAAAACCCTTAGCCAGGAGGCGAGCCTTGTACCGGTCAACTATCCTGTCAGGCTCCAGCTTGGGCCAAAGTACCCATCGAACAGAGACTGCCTTGCAACATGGAGGGAGATCCATGAGCTCAATGACGCCGTAAATCTGGAGAGCTGTCCACTCCTCCTGCATGGCCTTTTCCCAGAGGTCAGCACCAGCTGCCTCATGATCTTGCCAGTCAGTGGTAGGCTCGAGAGGGAGAGTAGGAAGGCCAGAGGCTGCAAAACATCCGGCAACATAGCCGACGAAGGAAGACTCAAGAGCACTGTGGAACTCATGGTCTACAAGAGCGTAGCCGACTGCTGAGTTGGGATGCAAGGCGTTCATTGGTAGGCCAACTGCATCAAGGCCAGTGGGACGAACTGAGGTCCCAGCAGTGGAGGACGACGCGCTGGAGTGCGTGGCCCGCTGTGAGGGCTGAGAGGCTTTGGACGGGCCAACTGAGACAGACTTAGTAGGTGTTTCAGAGGGACGTGAGCACCCACGAGAGGACTGAGAGGGTTGAAGAGCACACAGTCTCCCCCAACGTGTGTAGGGCTCAGGCTCAAGAGGAGGGACCTGAAGTGCTTCACCTCCAGTGCCGTCAGCCACCAGAGGTGAATGCTATGCTGACTGAGGGGATGAGTTGGGAGTGGAATACACGGGAGACTGTGTGTGAGTGGGTGCCGAGTCGGAGGAACCAAGGCTGCTGGAGGATGGCTGGGATGAGACACAATCCGCGGAGGGTAGTGAGGCATCGGACTCATATGAGGTATGGGAGGATGAGGACTTCGCAGAGGAGTCCTCGTCCTTACTGTCCATGTTGGGGACAGCAGGGGATGCAATGCGAGCAAGAGAAGACAATGCATGAAGATCGGAGGCTGGACCAGACACACCCCCCCAAGCCGATGAAGCGAGGAGAGAGAGGAGGGAGGAGAGACATGGGATAGGTCACGAGGAAAGACATCCTCGAAGAATAGGGCGTCACGAGACTCAATGACGCAAGAGCGGTCAGAGCCCCAGAAGCGGCACGTCTTGGACATGGCCAAGACACCAAGAAAGGTGCAGAGACGAGCACGAGGACTAAGCTTGTCGTCGCGAAAGTCCTCGGGCAACCAAACAGCACCAACGCAACCCAAGACGTGGGCAAGACAGAGGTCTGGTCGTCGGCCGTCCTAGCGCTCAAAGGGAGTGACATGATGAGGAAGGGGACCATGGAGAACAGGGTTCCAGACCCAGGTCATGTGAGACATGGCTTCAAAAGAAAGACGTGGGAGAGAGAGGACTCACCGAGAAGAGTATGGACATCGTCAGCAAGTGTACGGTTCTTGTGTTTAGAGATGCCATTTTGTTGGGGTGTGCATGGAGCGGAAGGTTCCATACATACCTCGCGACGGGTCAAGAAGCAGGCAGTGGGACCCATGAACTCCCCACCGCGGTCACAACGAAGAACTTTCAGACCGCGGCCGCAGGCCAGTTCGGCTTGAGGCAGCCAGGACTCGAGAGTGGGACAAACATCAGTTTTTTTCCAAAGGGCAAAGACCCACTGCATGCAAGAAAAGTCATGTGTGAGGAAGAGGACATAGCAGCCAACCCCGCCAAAGACATCATGGACAAGGGGTCCCATGACGTCTGCATGCAAGAGGTCAAGAGGATGAGACGTGCGGGACTCAGACGTGGAAAACGGGGAACAGTGCATTTTTCCCTGAGCGCAGTCAAGACAGTTAGTAGGGCGAGGGATTGAGAACGTGTTGGCGTCAAGATCATGAGCTAGTTTGTCCTGCAACAAGCTGTCAACACCAGCACTGTGAATGTGGTAGAGCCGGCGATGGAGCAGCTGTGCGTGTGTCGGGGAGAGAGAGCGTGCCACGTGAACAAGGGCAGTGGAAGCGGGATGTGGCGCAAAGGAGGGTACACTGTACAAGCGATCACAACGCTTGCCACACAGCAGGACACGACTAGTGGTGGGGTGCAACACAGAGGCAATACCGCGGCTGGAAGAGAAGTCCATACCTTGGTCGTCAAGAATTGTAACAGACAGCAGACTGAGCTCAAGAGCACGGACGTACAAAGCATCTGGCAGAAAGAGCTCCCCCCCATGGCCAACAAAACGGACATCCCCAACACCTTGGATAGATAAGAGCTGGCCAAAAGCCGGTGCGGTTAAAACGGACAGAGCCAAGAGAACCCAGAGAAACGAACGAGGAACGACAAGAGGTCATGTGGTGGGTGGCACCTGAATCAAGGATCCAGAAGCCACCCGACACACATACAAAGACAGGGTCACGACTCACAGTGGCAATGGCAGAGCAAGAAGGAAGGTGCTGACTTCGAGCAACAGGGCAACGAAGCAGGCTGTAAGACCGCCATTGCTCAATCCACTGGACGTTAACTGGGGAGCAACCCTAAACATGACCGGACGACGGACCACGAAGAGACGAATCAACAATACACGCAAGCACCCCCTCAACCGAACACACGCTCTCACCTCCCTAATCACAAAGGTGTCTCTCCTGGACAGCATGAGAGAGTGCAAAGTCCAGTTGGCGGTCATTGCCAGACGGGCCAGAGATGATGACGCCAAAGGAGGGGCGCTTGGAGGTGTAGGTGGACGACGCCCATGGCAGAGGAGAGTAGGATACAGAGGGAGGTCCGAAGTAGACGGGGCCGCCAAACCCAGGAGGCCAACCCCAGGGATAGGGCAGAGGCAGTGGAGTCAGGGCGGTGCTGTAAGCTGCAGCTGTCGGAGAGGAGGATGAAGGGTGGCTCGAGGGAGCAGTGGAGATGGAGGAGCGAGAGGAACCACTTCCAGTCCATTTTGAGCGTGTCCAATGCGCACGCATGGCTGATGCAAGACGGGAATCATCAGGAGGCGCTGGACACTTGGGCGCTGCATGACCGGCGGCACTGCAATTCCAACATGTAACAGTGCTAGAGGAGGAAGATGATGACGCGGCGCCGTCAGAGCCGCGACTCATGCCATCCCTCCCTTGTCCGTCGCTACTAGAGGCACCCCCTCGGCCTTTGCCTTTGCCCATCCCCCCACCCCGCCCATCCCCTTGTGAAGCGAGGGATGTGGCTATCATGGTGGAAGTGGCAGTGGAGGATGAGGCAGAAGCAGAGGAGGAGGACGAAGGTAGAGCAATGGTAGCTACTACAATTGCGACACAGTGAATGCGTTTGTTCTGCAATGAACTCCACTATTCTATCAGACGTTGGGAGGTGAACTCCCATAAGGCGCCAATGCCGGGCGGTGCATCAGTAAGGACCGGTATAGCAGACAGGCGTTCAAGCTCAGTGGCCTTCACCTCCAAGAATATGTCATTGAGCTGCGGAATTAGGCCGTTGATGATGGAAAGAATAGTAGGGATTTGTCCAGGGGCAGCCTTGCCAAGGTTGCGCAGCAATTGTAGACTGCAAGCCCACTAGGCGTTAGCAGTCTCATCAGTACGCATGGAGATTGTGTTCAAGTGGATAGTGAGAACGCTTTGAGCTGCATGCCAAGTCATTGTCGTGTGCCATTTGATCAGCGCATAAACACAAGCAGGGTCAACAGTGGAGCTGTGTGCAGTGTCGACATTGTAGAACCCGATCTCGTCAATGAGATCGTCGGGTCCGGCATGAATGAGGGCACGAATAGCGCGTGCAGCCTTAGACTCAAGAGGCATGAAAGATGGGTTAGTAGAGGGATTGGGCTCATGGTTGTATTCCCAGAGCTGCTCTCCCTGTGCCCAGGCACTGAAGCAGACCTCCCAGGAATAGAAGGTGAGGTTAGAGGTGAAGTGAGGAGGGTTCGAGTCAAAATCAGGTTTGCGCTACACGGATGGCCCAAGTGCTTTGGTTGCAGCTGCATCAGCTGTGACGGTGACTGCAAGGGGGTCAGAGGAGGATGTGCAAGCCGTGGTAGATGCGGAAGCAGCTGAAGTGGAGAATGCAGCAGTGATGCTAGCAGCAGTGGTGGTAGAGGGTGTGCTGCGTAATGTGGGCTGGAGACGCTTCATGACCAAATCAGCAATGTGATCTATCAAGGTCTCCACGTCAGCTTGCTCAGCACGCAGCTTGTCCTCAGCAGCACGCTAAGCAGTGAGTGCATCCTGCAAAGTTGTGCGCTCATGTTGCAGCTCAGTCTGCAAAACTACGTATTGGTCATCGTCAACTGGTATGATGCCAGTGACATGATTCTACCGAGAACATTTCCGGCAAGTTTCCCTTGCCCTAGTGGGTGTAGGAAATGTGGAGTACATCGGAAGTCTACCGCAAGGCAACAATGTGGACGCACAAACACGCCAATGCAGGAGAGGCATGGATAAAGGGAGAGACCAAGCTCACCAAGCACAACGGTGCAGAGAGAATATCGGCAGAAGAGCAGCTACAGCTGAGGAAGTGAAAGCTGCAAGTGCAGCTGATGCTGAGACGATGAGGCATGCGACTCTCGTCAACGCTACGGCTGAAAGAGTGGAGATGGCAGCATTGGTAGAGACGAACAGCTGGATGTGACGAGTCGCTCATGATGAAGAAGAGGAAAACGACGAAGCCTGCACGGTGGAGGTGTGAATGGAGTCGACGGCACTAGACAGCGTTGATGCTACTACACCTACAGCTGATGCGACTGCGTCTGCTGTGGCAGCAATCTGGGTAACAGCGTTCACAGTCACAGCTGCCAGAGGACCCTGATCAACTACAGTTGTTGTGTATGTCTCAATGGCTCTGCTAGCAGCTGTGCTAGCTAGTGCACACGCAGCACGTGCAGTGGCAGCAAAGGTGGAAGCAACAGCAGCACTAGACACAAGGGCAGCCTGTAGTGCAGTCAGGATGTCAGGGGATGGAGAAGAAGTCAACTCTGCAGCTGATGTAGCTAGGGATACGGCCCGGCGTGAAGCAGGCGATCTAGGTACTATAGCTGTAGAGGATGGTCTTGCTCCACGAGGGGCAGCGCAGCGACGCTGCTGACGAGTCCTATGGACAACGGGTAGGCTTACTGGTGACTGAAGAGGTCAGTGATTACGCGGTGGCGCCGTGGCCGGCTTGTTCTACGCCGTTGGTGAATCGTTGGCTGAGGTCTGGCAAAAGGCCCCGTAGACACTGGCGTCCTCCCACTCGTCGTAGTCGGCGAGGTCATAGTCCTCGTCGGGGTAGGAACCCAGACTGCTGCGATGAACCCTCGGCCACACCTCCCTCTCTGCCCTCTCCTCGTAGCACGCGATCTCGTCGTTGATACGGTCACGCTCACGCGCGGCCGTGGGCGAAGTGGGACTCGACTCTGTTTTAGGAGGGGACGCCGGTCGGCCGAGTGTGCGGCTGCCCTCACAGGCAGCTGGAGGAGATTAGGGATGTGGAACACTGGGGGTGTCAATGCCGCCAGTCACACTACGACGTAGCTCACAAGCTGTTGGAAACGGGTGCAAGGACCTCGGTCGAGAGATAGTGAGCCGGCGGTAGTGACCACCGGCTTCGGCTACAAGGGCAGCTGCCATATGATGTAGCTGCTGCTGCTGATGCTGCAATGGGTCAGGCGGCCGCAGCACGGCCGACTAAGAACGGGTGGTGGCAGAGAAACCAATGCCGTTATCACCCTGCTGCGCCGTGCACAGAGTTACGGCACCACACAGATCACGGGTGCGGTGGTGCGGCTGTGAGGGCGGACCAGCCATCGACAGCACAGATGGGTGCAGACGTGCGACCGCTGGAGCAGGGGCGGCAACCGTTGCCACAAAGTGGACAACGTCCGACGGAGGCCACAGCACAACCGAGAGTATGGGACGGCGGCGAGGGTGCAAAAGCCGTAACCGCAGCTGTGTCGTGCACAAAGAAAGGGTACCGTGTAGATCATGGTTGCAGTTTGTGCGGCTGCGGGCGTGCGCACGTGCGACTGCTTATACAGAAGCGACTGCCGTTGCCACCGAGTGGTCAACGTGCATGCGGCAACTGAAGGACGGCGGGGACGAAGCGTCGATGCCGTTGGTGCAGTGAGGTCGACCAATGAAGAAGGGGACTACGTGAGGAGGGCTGTGACCGTGTGCGGCAACGACGGTAGAGGTTGCTACTGCGTCTAGAGTCACTGCTAGCGTACGTGAGATGCTTGCGCGGGATCACCCGCCACGTGGACGTGACCCAACGAGACCTCAGGACTGTCGCGAGGAGGAATGAGTCCTTGCTCTGATACCAGTAGGTAGCTGTGGTTGCTAGGATAAGCAAGCAAGTGGCGGGAGCGACACCATGGATCGGGGGCAAGCTCATGTAACGCAAGAGTGAAAGAACAAGAAGTTGGCGAGTAATTAGTGAGTGAAGTGCTAAGTGCCGGTTGACCGGGCCACCCACGTGAGGCTCTTGACATGGGGCCCGGAAGCCACCCAAGGATGGAACCTAGCCCTGGAGCGAGCGAGCTCCAGGCGGCTTCTCACACGACGGCATAAGCCAGACGTGTGGTCCCGAGGGATCAACAATCCGGCTCACTGAGATGAAAGCATGCAAACATGTGAGAATCCACCCACATCACGAATGTATGTGGTGCATGCACTCTTACAAGTGTGTGTCCCATCCTAGAATGTAGTAGTGTGCAACATTACTACAATTTGGCTCTGCATAAGATTGGTGTTGGTGCTGTGGCCACCACTTGATAGCTTGATGGTGTTGCCACCATTTTGTGCTCCATGTTGTGTCACAACTTTCCACAAGAGAGCTTCAATCCAGATTAATCACCTGCAGTGATGATGATTGTGTGTGTGTGTGTGTGTGTGTGTGTGTGTGTGTGTGTGTGTGTGTGTGTGTGTGTGTGTGTGTGTGCGCACGCGCGCGCGCGCACGTGTAGAGTCAAGAGGTCACTTGCGTGTGTCAACCATAACCAACAAAGGGTGCCTTGCAAATTTTCTGCAGCATCTAGAGCTTTCTCCTTGGATTGGATCTTGAGCCCGATCTCCGTTTTTACATTATGTATCCAGTGATCGATGCCGGACTTGTGCGTGTGACTAGTCGTAACACACAACGTAAGATTCCACATCTCTTCGTTCAGGCAATGTTGTAGTTGGGTGCCTGTGCATAGAGCTATGACCAACACAGTGTTTCTAGGCTAGTTTTATGAGAAAATGATACTGCCACGTGCGCCACCTACCCCGTGCCAAGTACTTATGTTGTGCGCTTATCGGTTATGATTTTTCTATGTGCAGTACAAAGCTATCGGAGCTCTTGTTTTTTCTTGCACCCACCCCCCTGCCAACCCCCCCCC
>SZWC01021060.1:3589-25055 GCA_023375785.1 Penium margaritaceum
GTCCTCCAGCCGTCTTTTCTCCTTGAAGGCTGCTCTCAGCCGTCCTGGCCAATAATCTTGCCGCCTTTTGAGCTCAAAGTGCTCAGGTCGTCATTTGAACCCGACCCATGATCTCCAAACTTTGGAAATCCATATCTCACTCAAACGGACTCCGAATCGGGTTCCGTAAAGTGCATTGGAACCTGTGAAACATCCTCTATGCAGTTTTTTTGCCAGATGATTTTTATCGATCAACCTATTTTTGTCACTTTCAGGCACTCTCATATCCATCATTCTACCACTTTGCGAGAATAAAAATCACACAAGTCCGCACTGTCCCCTCAGCTGCTGAAAGCGGTGCACTGCCAGCGGCTTGGTCAGGAAATCTGCCAGCATCATACTTGAAGGGCAGAACTTCATCTGCACCACCTGCTTTGCCACGAGCTCGAGGATGAAGTGATATCGAAAGTCGATGTGCTTGGTGCGGGCGTGAAACTCTGCGTTCTTGGTCAGAGCGATGGCGCTCATGTTGTCACAGTAGATGGTGGTCGTTGCGGTCTTCTGCTGTCCAAAGCTTGCCAGCAGCTCACGCAGCCACACGGCTTCCTTTGCTACTTCACTCAGGGCGATGTACTTTGCCTCGGTGGAGGAGAGGACGACGCACTCTTGCTTCTTGCTCCTCCAGCTAATTGTACCTCCCCCGAGCACAAACACGAACCCACTAGTCAACCTCCTTGTGTCCAGGTCACCTCCCCAATCTGTGTCACTGTAGCCGATGAGGATGGGGCTATTATTGCCATTGAAGGTGAAGCTGCTGCTTCTGTCGAGGTAGCGCAGCATGTCCAAATGCGGCACGCCCGGATTTGTGCAAAACTTGCTTAGCACTCCCACTGCTTGGCTGATGTAGAGGCGCGTGCCCAATGCTGCGTACATGAGGCTCCCAACTGCAGCTTGGTACGGCACTGCTTCCATGCGGGTGCTCTCTTGCATGTCGTGGGGAGTCTGCGTCATGCTCAGCTTCGCTGCGCACAAAACCAAGCCCAGTCAGCTGCTCATCCATCTTGTGGTACCATGCTCGTGGTGCATGCTTCAGGCCACAAAGAGCCTTCACAAGCTTGCACACCAAATCCTCCTTTCCCTCCACCACATACCCCTCCGGCTGCTCCGTATTCACATCCTCCTTGAGGTCACCATTCAGAAATGCACTCGTCACATTTATTTGGTGCACCTCCCAGTCCATAGCAGCAGCAAGAGTGAGGACCGCTCGGATGGATGGGAAATTTGTGACAGGTGCAAATGTCTGATTGTAATCCACACCCTCAGTCTGCGCATACCCCTTTGCAACCAACCGTACTTTGTACCTGAGTACCTTACCATCCACACCAAGCTTGCGCCTGAACATCCACCGGCAACCGATCACCCGGCTGTTACGTGGAGCTTCGCCGAGCGTCCAGGTGCCTTTCTTCATGGGCGCACCATACTCCTCGTCTGCTACGACACGCCAATCTGCTGCCTCGGCGCTACGCATGGCTTCAGCGAATGTTGCTGGGTCATTCGTGATGGTGAGGAAGAGAAGCTAGAGGTCAAATGACTCTGTTGGTGGTGGAACAGTACACAGATTCACCAGCTCCTCCAGCGGCCTCTGTTTTCTTGCGAGGCGCTCGGATCGCCTTAGCGGCTCCACAGGACCATCTGCACCAAGGTTGTGGTGTGCAGACCTCCGTGGCAGCTGGTATGCATTGTTTTTCTGCTCCTCCTCATCAGAGTCAGCTTCTGGCTCCTTCTCCTTCTCATCTCCCTCCACCTCCTTGTCATTACCGCTATCACCGCCATCTTCCACATGGCCTTCTTCTGCTACGGACTCTTCTCCCACTTCTGGTACAAGTACGGGAGCAAGTGGGACTGCAGACATAGGGCTCCAAGTCCAGCCCTTCACGTCCTCTTGAAAGACCACGTCACGTCCGTGGATGATCTTGCATACAACGAGGTTGTAGAGGCGGTATCCCATGGTGTCGTAGCCGAGGAAGGCCGCCTTCACCGACTTTGCGTCCTGCTTGTTGCGGTTGCCGGCAGGTACGTGCACAAATGCACCACACCCGAAGACTTCCAGATGCGTCACTATTGGCTTGCATCCCGTCCACACCTCCTTCGGAGTCATCAGTGGCACGGTGCGCGTGGGACTCCGGTTTTCCAGGTACACAGCAGTGTTGACCGCTTCCGTCCAAAAGGTTGGCAGGAGCTCCGCGTCTTGGAGCATGCTGCGAACATGCTCCATGAGCGTGCGGTTCATGCGTTCAGCCACGCCGTTCAGCTGTGGTGTTCCAGGTGGGGTGACCTCGTGTCTGATCCCGTGATGCTTGAAGAAGTTGCGGAAGTCGTTGGAGAGGTACTCTCCTCTACCATCGGTGTGAAGCACCTTCAACCGCCTGCCACTCTCATTCTGTGCAGCAGCAATCCACACCTTGAAAGCATCAAAACACTCATCATTTCCAGCCAGGAAGGGCACCCACGTCTTCCTTGACTTATCATCAATGAATTTGACAAAGTAAAACTTGCCAGACAGGGACTGAGATGGCATTGGACCGCACAAATCAGAGTGAACAAGTGAGAGAAGCTGAGCTGCCCCCTTCCCTTCCCTTGAAAATGGAGCACTGGCTTACTTCTCTTCAATGTAGCTCTCACAAGCCGATGCACTAGGCTTTTTCACCCCCTTGAGCTCCAGGCCACGGACCATCTGTTGCATGGAGATGATTGCGCCAAAGCCGAGGTGACCAAGCCGGCGGTGCCACAGGCCGATGTCATGTTTTCCCTCTCTCGTCGCCAATACTAGGTCGACTTCCTTCTCTGATGCCACATAGAGACGGTAGATTCTGGCCTCCTTATCTGCTTTTGCAAGCACACGGCCTGCACTGGCAGAGATGGTGCAGCCACCATTGTCAAAGCAAACCTGCATGCCTTCGGAGATGAGAGATGAGTCAGAGAGGAGGTTAGCTGCCAACCCCAGAATATGGAGAACCCCCTTCACACGACGTTCCACGTGCTTACACTCAACGCATGCACAAAAGAGAATCTCACCCTCCCCAACCGCCGTTTCCACATGGTTGTCCTCCATGTACACCCGACCAGGCTCAATGACGGTGTAGACAACGAACTACTCCCGGCGACACGTCATGTGTCGCGTGGCTCCTTAGTCGATGATTCATAATAAGGCACCGGAATCCGTGCTTATGGTAACTGAGCGCACTTGCCACATACACTAGCCCCACAGACTGAGGTCCCTCCTAAAAAGAGAAATGATTTGCCATTTAGGACAACAAGGAGGAAATGCTTTGACAGATGAGACAAATGAGCGCATTGATTGTACTCTGAGTGTATGTTTGTATGGTGCCTGAGCGCACTTGACACATGCACTAACCTAACGCACCGGAGTCCTTCCTAAGAAGAGATCTTTCAAGTCATATAGGACAAACGTACACTCTTCTCATACACTATGGAAAGAGTGTAAGGATTGGTGTAAGCTACTCCCTTGCAAGAGAACGCACTCAAGGTATACACAACAAAACTATTGTATGAAAAGGCCTTCATTAACCATACCTCGGGCGATGGTGGAGCCAGAGGGCTTGTTGCCGGGGGGCCTACGGCCAAATGTCGTTGTGTTCAACTCGGCCCAGGGCACGATGTGGGTGGTGGACATCACCACGGTGGATGCCCAGTCGGACAAGGTGAAAGAGGAGGAGCGGGATCTTCCGGCGGCAAAGGCCGCGAAGGAGAAGCACTACAAGGCCGCCCTTGTGCAGCAGCCGGGGTGTTGGCTGCACACAGTGGCTTGGGAGACCTTCGATGGTCTTGGCCTGGATTGTTGGCGCTTCGTCCGTCGGTTGGTGGCATTGTGCCTCGAGAGGGGTCAGGGTAGGTGCAGTGAGGCTGGCCAGCCGGGGTGGTTGGGGCGGGCAGTGTCCTTGTTCACGCAGCAGCTCTCTGTTGCTGGGATTCGGCAACAGTTTCACGTGCTTTGTGATGTTGGCCTGTGGCATGGGGGACTTGACCCGGCGCTGGGCAGTGCCACACCTGTTGAGCTGCTGCGGCCGTGGCCCTTGGCCCTGTTATGCTGTCTGACCTTTGCTACTCTGTGCCGTTGGATGGCGAGGAGAGTCTCCTCAGTCCTTCATGCTTGTTTCCTTGCTTTTCCTCTCCACCTTCTTGTGCCGTGGGTGGCGGTGTATTCATGCTTTCATACCCCGATTTTGTGCCGGTCAGGGGCAGCTTTTGCATGTTCCTTATCATTGCTTCAGTGTATACTGTAAAAAAAAAGTAACAACAAAAAAAAAACAAAAAAACAAAAACAAAAAACCAGCAGCAGCTGTTCCCAGGTCTGCTGTGAGGCCCTTGAATGCCCCTTGAGTAAGCTCGTGATCTCCTACAGTGTGTTGTCTAATGGTGCTACTGGCGACACACTTCATCCTGCACCTGACGAAGTTTGCAAGCTACAAGTGGTCCATGACCGTGGGCTCATAACACCCAAGGAGGGGGAAGAGTAGGGGTCTGCCAAACCCTTGTCTTTGTCACGGACCGGTGCCATGTGTGCCGCTCGGTAAGAGTCCAAATGTCAAAATGGTCAAAACAGAAAACCGACAGCATTTCTCAAGGAGTTGAGATGCTCGCAAAAGATGACGTTTTAACCAAAAGTTACTGATGTCAGCAGAGCTCATAATGACATCAGCAGTCTTGCAAAATATACACTGGCTTACAACATGCCAGCATAAAAAGCACTAGCATGATTTACAATGGCGAAAAAAATCTTCATTCATCTATTAACTCACGCAAACTCTGCCAGGCTGAGGAGGCAGGGTGACCTCATCACCCCCTACTCGCGCCTACGCAAGTGTTGTGTAGCCGTTGCACAGCTACTGCACAGATGTTGAGCGCAGCCGCATAGTAGCCATAGCTGCTACTCCTGTAACACTGCTGCGGCTGAAGTAGCTCCTGGTATCCTGCTGTAGCTGCCATTGCTGTTGCGGTGCTGTTGTAATGCTACTATTGCTGCTCTTGTTACTACTGCCACTGCTGCAGGTGCAATGCTACTACTACATTGATTCTGCCTATGCTGCTGTTGATCTCTCACAGTATATACTTCTCCTGTGGTGGCCGTTAGTGTGCAGGGCATGCTGGTACAGCGAGTGGAGGTGACAAACCGTGAAGGCACGCAACTCCTCTTCTCCTCACGGGTAGTCGCCTCCATCCTGACTGCATGGCCCTCCTTCATCACCAGAGCTTGACGTCCTACCCTGTGCTTAGGCTTTTATAGTAAACCTAGTTTTTTCCCCTAGGTGTAAGTGACCTTTGCTTCCTTTCACTCATGAGACCCATGCTGGACATGTAAATCAATGGTTGGGTAGGCCAAGACTATGCCACTTCGCAGGTGGCATATTGCGCGCTCCCTGTGGGGTGCGCAGATTCACTCGCGCCCGTTTTTGGGCAGTCAACTAGCGACCATGACCCGGCGAGCATGCTCGAGTGAGCACGCTTGCCGGCGAGTTTCGCTTGCTGGCGTGATGGGTGAGGTCGAATAGCGACCTCACCCCCTTAGGACTACTATGACTTGTTACTTCCGCACTTGGACGTTCTTCAAACTGGCCGTCATGGTGTTTTGGATCTAGCTTGGCCTAGGAGTCACCGTTCCTCGTGCCTTTTGTTGCAAATTCTTCGTGACGTGATCCTCATAGTATCAGATCTAGGTTCGTTTGCTGAGAGTGGGGCATCTTGTCGGTGCCAAGCAGAAAAAGGGGTGGCCGAGTAGAGCGCAGAAGTAGATCCACGCAGCCGCCACCAAAGCAGGCCGTGCCAGGCATACGGCGCGTCGAAACCGCACCCCTAGGCCATGCCCTGTGAGTGGTGGCGGCGGGAGACGGGGTGGTCCACGTTTTGGGTGAAAAGGGAGCAAGGGGAGAGAGCCCAAGCGCTTCTTCACCTCTCATGAGGTGACAGCGGGATCCGGTGGCTCTACAGGCTTCTGAGCAGGTCCCAGGTGCCCTGGTAACAGTTCTTAGTCAAGATAGGCAGTTCCTATCGCGTCTTGGGCTCGCGGCAGAAAACTGGACCCAAAGTGGGCCCGATGAATTGCTCCCAAGATTTAATTCGGCCGGAAGGGGGTGGTCCAGAGCACTTGCCCAGTGCCCTTATTCACCAAGCAATCTGCCAGGAGCCATGAGTGCAGCTGAATCCACACGAGGAGCTGAATCCCCAGCGCTAACGTTGGGGTCAGCACCGGTGTTGGTGCCGGTGCCGGTGCTACCTCCACCAGGATGACATGGGACAAACTGAGCAATGTTCTATCTCATAAAGACCTAACACCGCCGCTGTTGGGTGTGCGTAATTTCCTCTCATGGAAGGACGTTTTCCCCTCATGGGTGGCAGAGCATGGTCTAGAGGACTACTACCTAGTCCCGCCGCCCGACGACGCCGACGCACGAATGCTCCTCAGAGCATTTAATGCTCTAATTCACGCGCTCCCAGAGGACAAGCAGTATGCCGTTTGTCATTTCCACTTTGGAGTCAAGGGGGAAGACCCTGAGAATCCATGTAGTGGTGACCCTCCACGTCACGATGCGTGGAAGCACCTGGCCACCCGATAGGAGCAAGGGATGACTGTGGTCATCTCACTGCGCGAGAAGCTTCACAACCTTCATCCAAAGCCGGGTGCTCCTGTTGCCGAGTATTGGGATGCCACCATGGATCTTCGCCGGCGCATTCTCGATCTCGGTGCCTCTTGTACCATCCTAAAGTGGCTGGACCCTCTCCTTCTTCATCTTGGCGAATCGTACAAGGACTTTCGGCACGGTCTACTTCGGCGGCTAGAAGTCACCGACATCAAGAACACCGACTTGACAGGGGTGTTTGAGGAGCTACGCAACAACGAAGACATTATTCGAGGCAGCGCACGCAAAGATGAGGGTGCAGCAGCAAGCACATTTGTGCACTAGGGCGGAGGAACCTCCCACCCCTCCAACCAGCATTCGGGTGGGAAGGCGGAGGAGGAAGGGGAGGCGTTGGGGGCAGAGGCGGGCAAGGTGGCAAGGCACGAGGCCGTGCCCAGGGAGCAGGAAACCGCACCTGCAACTATTGTGGACAGCAAAGTCACTACTGGAGGGCTTGTCCGTCTCTCCAATGCATGATGACTCCTACTGCACAGCAGACACGTCCAGCAGTGGGCCAGCCACCCATGTCGTTTTCGCGTCCTAGTCACCACCTGCACCCTCCAGCATGGGCGACGCAGCCTGTTGTAGGACCACGAGCACCTGCACCCTTGGGGGCAGTGACTTTTGTTCCACAGCAGTTGCAGTTACCCATGTATCCAATAGGCTCTGCCACCATCTCTACCACAGTACCAGGGGTCTATCTTCATCTCCCCATATGTCACTACACCAGCTCCTATTCCAGCATGGGCATAGAGGGTGTACGCCGAGACGATTGAGCCACAGCAGCCCTTTCCTCTTCCTCCCGGACTAGGGTGGAGCGCGCCCATGGAGCTGCACCCATCTGAGCCTACAGCCAGCTCACCGCCACCAGGTCAGAGGTTGGGTCACATGCACATCACCACGACGCATGCGCTGCCTATGCATGAGTGGCTATTCGACACTTCTACATCTCATCATCTGTCACCGCATCGTCACCTGTTTCTCACATTGCATGCCATGCGTGATGTTGAGGATGTGAAGATGGGGTCTGGAGAAGTGCTGTCGGTTGAAGGTGTGGGGGCGGTGACTCTCCAAGCACCAGGCAGGGTTCTGTGGCTGACGGGTGTCTTATGTGTGCCGCGGCTGAAAGTGAACTTGCTGTCAGGGGGGCAACTAGATCAACAAGCCAGTGTATCCGCACTTACACAGAAGCAGCGCTGCATACTTTTTTATTCGTCTGGTGCCTTGCTGGTTGATGGGCCACTGCACACTGACATGTTGTGCAAACTGACCTTGTTCCTTTTTGTCGAGTCACAAGTGAACCGCCCCCAATTGCTTCCCAGCGATTGTCCTCACGGTCTCAAAGCAGACAGTTGTCTTGAGTTTCACGAAGGGAAGGCCCATCGGCAAACCTTCCCCAGGTCAGACAGTGCAACAACCAAACCTCTTGCGCTGGTGCATGCGGATCTGACAGGACCGATGCCAGTGCCATCAGTTCAGTATGGGTCACTGTATTTCTTAACTCTCACCGATGACTACAGCCACTTCCGTTTGGCTTTTCTCTTGAAAACTAAAGTAGATGCCCAATGTGCAATTGCTGAATGGATCCCTCTAGCTAAGAGATAGACCGGTTGCTCATCGCTCAAGCTGCGAACAGACAAAGGAGGAGAGTTTCTTGGCACAGTGACACCAGAACTGAAATCAGGAGGAGTCGAACATCAGTGTACAGCCCCATACACGTCACAACAGAATTGAGTGGTCGAACGTTGGCACAGAACCCTTGGTGATGCCTTACGCATATTGCTCATTGAGTCCGGTCTGACGTTTGGGTTTTGGGAAGAGGCCATAAAACACATCACATGGGTATGGAACCGTGTGCCACAATGGCCATTGCCCAAGTCTGCATCGCCCTGGGAATATTTGTTCAAAGAGAAGGCCGACTTGAGGCCGGCCAGGGTGTGGGGTACAATGGCATGTGTTTGGTCTGCACTTTCACAACGAGAGAACAAACTGAGTCCATGTGGTTTTTTTTTTTGGTATCACATGCCTCCAAGGCATAGAGATTTTGGGACCCCACAAACCATTGCTTTGTCGAAAGTTGAGCTTCCTCCTGTCTAATAAACATGCCCTACAAGTCATTCTACACTCTACGTCATGCACCTGCCGTCGCCTTGCAAGAACACTACCCTGAGTACGTGAGTGTACCCGTCTTTATGCCTCTCCAGTCACAAGAGTCAGGCCGTAGGATTCAAACAAGACAAGGCAGGGACATGGTCAGTCCCATGCCAAGAGACCTGCTTTCACCTACAGACTTGGCCAGCACAGACTCCGGTGACACTCAGGTACCCCCAGGTTTCACGCCGCAGAACCCTCTTGCAGAGTCAGAGAGTGAAGGAACACCACCACCCAACCCAGTGCGGCCATCCTTGCGTGATCTGCCCAGAGTTGACTATGAGCTGTTTTACCACATTGTTGGCACCGCAGCGACGGCCCACACTCTAAGTGAACCACTGACCGTGGCTGAAGCCAGGGGGCGTCCGGATGCCGTCAAATGGAAACAAACAATGGTGGCAGAACTGAACGCACTGCTTGAGCATGAGGTGTATGAGTTGGTGCCTTTGCCACCTGGCCGGAAGGCTATCGATGTTGAATGGGTGTTCAAACTGAAAAGAAACCTCAAAGGTCTGATTGAGAAGTATGAAGCAAGGTTGGTGGCAGGAGGTTTCCATCAGATCCCAGAACAAGACTTCACAGACACATATGCTCCTGTGGGTAAGTATGGAACCAGCCGTACTCGCAGTGGCTGCACGTGAGGGTTGGGAAATCCACCAAATGGATGTTAAAAATGCCTTTTTGAATGGACCACTGGAAGAAGAACTGTATGTGCACAAACCTGAGGGCCGTGAGGACGGCACAGATCGGGTATGGCTCCTGCTTAAGGCCCTCTATAGCTTAAAGCAAGGGCCTCAGTGTTGGAACAAGAAAATCCGACGCACCCTGGAGAGTGGTGGGTTCACGCAGAGTCTTTGTGTCTCCTCACTGTTTCTACACTGGGATGAAGGTCTACCTAGTTTACTGTTGGTCTATGTGGATGATCTGTTATTCTTGTCTCCCTCCCTCTCGCTCATTACACAAGCCAAAGCACTGCTCCCGGAACACTATTGAATGATGGTTGTCATGAATCCACTCTCCCAATCTGCTGCTTTCGCAGAAGCATCAGACTGCTTTCTCGCTCCCAGTCGAGCCGCAACGTCCGCCTTCTTCTTCCGGCATTCGCACGCCCAATGGCCCGGCTTCTTGCAGTAGTGGGAGTTCCCGTTCTTCTTCCCTTCTCCACCACTGCCCCTGGTTGGGGCAGCACCACTCGCATGACTAGAGTTGGTAATGAGAGCAACGTCCAGTCCGCTTCCACCGTCCTCTCTCTTGTGCCACTCCTCCTCAAACAGCAGGCTCTCCTCCACATCGTTAAGGGAGAGCTTGTCGCCACGCTGGTCCAGGGAAACAATGAGAGGAGTGTACCTTCTAGGAAGGCCAGAGAGAAAGGTTAGCATGAGAACACGCTCCTTGAAAGGGTCCTCAACTACAGAAAGCTGGTCGGCAAGAGACTTCACCATGTTGATGTAATCAATCATGGATTCGGACTCATCCATCTTCACAATGTGAAAGCGCCGATGCAGCTGCATGTTCATGAGGATTGAATTGGATGCATAAGTAGACTTGAGCTTCTTCCAAAGCTCCTTAGGCATGAGGATGCCACGGATGAGGAGTTGCTGTTGTTCAGCGCAGTAGAGATAGGTGGTGGCGAGGGCGCGGTCACGCTTCTCGCGGTAGGTACGGGCCTCACCAAGTGAGAGATGTTGAAAAAGTATGCACCTTGTCCACTGCCTAGCTGGCTAGCTACACATACAGACAAGGCATGCAATGCTCTATGGAGTATGTCCCCTTGGTTTGTTCTGCGATGGGCCAGGAATGCACTGCCCATAATGGGTATGTCCCCTGTGGCTCATCATAGGAACCATGCATTTTTTGCTTGCTTGAATAGGCACCAGAATCTCAAACAAGAAGTCGCGGGTTCAAACCCCACGACGGCCGCAATTTTCTTTGTGGCCCAAACTAGGACAGGAAGCTTCTAGGAAGCTTACTAGAGCCTGCCTTGAGGATGAAACTTGGCGGTCTAAGGATGCGCCAAGTAGGACTGTAGGTTGAGGTTGGCTCCAGTGGAGCCACTACAAGCATAAGCTTTAGCAAAGCTTTGCAAGTACAAAAGCCTGTACCTTGCATGCATCCATTTTTAGTTCTTGCCTTTGAGACTCCTCACAGAGTGTCCAACTAAAGGTAGACACTAAAGACCAACATGCTGACTTCGGGAGGTTGCAAACCAAACGAACCTAAAGTGTGGATCCCTCGTTCGAGGGCGATATATCATCTTGGTTGCAATACCAAGAGCGGTTGGCGGCCTCCCATGTCGGGACCCGTTTTCTAGAATGTTGCTATCTGGTGCATTGACAAATGGTTATGGGCCCACACTTCTGGTTCTAAGGCACGCTTCCAAGACCGACTAGTACGTGGTCTTCGAGGGCGCACAGGTACGACAGGGACACGACCATCGGACGGCTCCATCTGCTCCATCGGCTCCATCGGCTTCCTTAGGAAGGGTGCACGCACGTGGCGGACTAGGGGACAAGGAACAGCTCTGTCCATGTTGGACAAGACCCTCGAGCCCCAACGGGATTAAGCTCTACCCCTTTTTAGAAGGTGTTGTGGCCCCGAGTCCATTCTCTCACAACGACACCATTGCCTTAGGCGATCATCGACGAGAGGGGTATGCAACGGAACCAACTGCACCTTTCACAACGGTCACTGTCAGAAGCCTCATTAGCCTTGTTGGCCTCAACGAAGTAGAGTAGCAGCGAAGCAGAGAAGACGAGCAACCAAAGGGAATGGCGGATCCGACTCAAGCCCACCTTGAGACGGGTATGTCCAAATTCACGGGGGCAGGGTTTCCCTTGTGGAAATGGCAATTTGAGATTGTCATAAATGTGTGTGGCTACCTCGACATCCCAAAAGGGACCGAGAAAGCACCCGCCGATGCGACGGTGATGATGCATGCGGCTAACCTTGCAACATGGACGATGAAGAACAACATGGCTCTCACCATTCTTGTGACGTCCATCAACGAGACTCAACACTACCATATCACATGATGCACGTTGGCTGCCAAGGCCTACGCAAAACTCACACGTGTGCATCAATCGAACGCCCTAGAAAACTGACTCTTCATCTTCCAAAGGTTCATGTTGATGAGGATGAACGAACGAGAATCGATACCCGCATTTTTGTAGTCGTTTGACAACGTGCTGCAACAGGTCCAGCAAATGGAATGGAATATCGATTCCAACATGCGTGCCATGATCCTTCTAATGGCACTGCCGAAAAACTGGGGGTCCTTGATCACCGTATTTGGCGGTTGGAAGGAAGCAGATCTGACGTATGAGGCTGTCGCCGAACACGTCCGCAACGAGTCCATGCGACGCAGTGGCAGTGAGGCAAACATTTCAGCCTATGCCTCTCGCTTTGGTGGACAAGGTGCAAGCTCTCGCTCCAGTCAAGGCAACAGCGGAAGCGTTGGCGGTGGAGGGAAAGGCAATGGTGGCAGGAAGAGTTCCAAGAAGCCCGGAAAATGTCACAACTGTGGCAAGGCTGGGCATTGGACTAGGGACTATCGTAGTCCGAAGAAAGAAGGCGGGAACAAGGTGGAAAGGAGAAGGATCTCACCATTATGATGGCTAGGGGGCTGCCCATGAAGGGCGCAACGATCCTTGGGCCCAGGGAATTCGCCCTTGACTCGGGCACCAACCACTACTCATCAAAAGAGAAGGGTGGATTTGTCTCCATGGCCGAATCTGTCATGTGCATGAAGTGTGCAAACGACGGCGTCGTCCAAGCCATGGGCGAAGGGGACAAGGTGATCACGTTTAACGTGAATGGTGCGGAGAAGGCAGTCAACCTTCAAAAGGTGGTGTACATGCCCTCCTTCGCAGCCAACTTGCTGTCCGTGTCACAAATCACTCACAATAACATGACAGTGGTGTTCACCAACAAGGAAGCGGTGGCCCTCAAAAACGAGGACATCAAGAATTTGTACACCAAAGATTTTCTCGTGCTTCAAGTTCCAAGAGTCGACGGCCTCTACGTGCTTCAAACCAAAGTCACCAAGGCGTCGGAAAAAGGACTCGCATGTGCCACCAAGACAGTGGCACCGGAGCCAAAGGATGCACCGCCGGCAACTGCTGCGGCCGCCACATCAACCAAGGACACTGACGTTGAGCTGTGGGACCGACAATTTTGCCATGTGGCCAACAGCACGCTGTAGAATATGCAAGAGCAAGAGGTAGTCTACGGAATGGAATGGTGCACCATGAAGCATGGCGGAGGGTGTGCATTGTGTGAACCATGCCTCCAAGAAAAGGCAAAGAAGAAGCCGTTTGGGAGAGGAAGTCAACGAGTGGAGCACGTCTTGGAATTGTTCCACAGTGACGTGTGTGGACCCTTCCGCACACCGTCTAACGGAGGAAGCAAGTACTTCTTGACCTTCATTGACGACCACAGCCGCAAGTTGTGGACCTACTTCCTCAAAACAAAGGGAGAGGTCAAGGAGAAGCTCCTCGACTTCGTTGCCATGGTGGAGTGGCAAACGTCCAAGAAGGTGAAGACGCACCGAAGTGACAACGGGGTTGAGTACGAGGCATGCAAGCCTTGGCTCAAGCATCATGGCATCCGCCACGAGCAAACCATCCCTTACAACCCCCAAAGCAACGGCCTTGTCGAGAGGATGAACCAGACCCTACTCGGCATGGTGCGAAGCATGCTCTTCCACGCCAAGCTCCCACCTCGCTTTTGGGCAAAAGCAGCAACAACAGCCTGCTACCTCTTGAATCTTACACCAGCAACCGCCTTGCANCATGCAAGCCTTGGCTCAAGCATCATGGCATCCGCCACGAGCAAACCATCCCTTACAACCCCCAAAGCAACGGCCTTGTCGAGAGGATGAACCAGACCCTACTCGGCATGGTGCGAAGCATGCTCTTCCACGCCAAGCTCCCACCTCGCTTTTGGGCAAAAGCAGCAACAACAGCCTGCTACCTCTTGAATCTTACACCAGCAACCGCCTTGCAGAAGCGTAGAAAGGAGTAGGACAAGCAACTGCAGACCCCACAAGAAGCATGGTCGGGAAAGAAACCCAACGCATCTCATCTGAAGGTGTTTGGGTCAACTGCATGGGTGAAGATCCAGTCGGGAGAAGGTAGAGGCAAGCTAGACGCACGTTCCAGGAAGTGTGTCATGGTTGGGTACGACACATCACACAAAGCCTCTCGGACCAGGCAGCAGGCAAGGTCATGAGGAGCCGCAACGTCGTGTTTGACGAATGCACCCTTGAAAAGGGAGAGCTACTGGACCCGAACCTTGCTCCCAAAGCGGGAGAGTGGATAGTGTTGCTTGAGTCCGGAGACCAAGCACCCGACAACTGGCTTGCTTTGCTAGCAGTTGGTGGGAACGGGAGAGCAGCTGTGGAGGATGACGCAGCATCTGACATGGATGCAGATACCGAGGTGTCCGAGGCTTCCGAGTCCGACTTGGAGTCTGACGACTCTTCTGATGACTACGACGACGACTAACCACCACTTGTGGAAGCACCAGCACCAAAGCAAGAAGCCGCACCACTACCCCGGCGCAGTTTGCGACCAAAGAGGGCACCTTTGCGGTATGAGGATGATTGGACCGGCCTTAGGTGGTTGTGCATGGCTCAGGGAGAGCCACCCACAGTGGTGGAGGCGATGGATGGCCTAGATGAGGCCAAGTGGAAGGAGGCAGTGGATAGCGAGCTCGCGTCCATTGCTGAGAATGGCACGTGGGTGCTGGTGGATAGACCGGACAAGGCCCACGTGGTGGGATCCAAGTGGGTCCTCCAAGTGAAGAAGAAGCAAGACGGCAGCATCGACAAGTTCAAGGCACGGGTAGTGGCTAAGGGGTTCTCTCAACGCCCGGGCTCCGAGTACGATGAGACGTTCGCGCCCGTCGTGACCTTTGCCTCCATTCGCTCTCTCCTTGGCATCGCAGCTACAAGAACTTGGAGATACACTAGATGGACGTCAGGACAGCTTTCCTTTATGGGAAGCTTGACAAGGAAGTGCTAATGGAGGTGCCCAAAAGAGTCGAAGCTCCCAAGGGCAAGGTGTGCAAGTTGGTGAAAGCGCTCTACGGGCTGAATCAGGCCCCAAGGATGTGGTACAAAGAGATGGACAGTTTCATGACCGGCCTCTCCTTCGCGCATTGCCAGAATGACCCGAGCATGTACGTGCGCGATGATGGGAGAGGGTTGATGCTGGTTCTGCTGTATGTGGATGATCTGATCATCTGCTCGTCTTCGGTCAGGCTGTTGGATGAGTTGAAGTCTGACCTCAGCAAAAGGTTCAAGATGAAGGACATGGGTCCTCTTGAGTACTACCTCAGGATTGCCATCCACCGCAGCCGGGTAGCAGGCACCATCAAAATCAACCAAACCAAATACATCGGTGAGGTACTAAAGCGCTACCACATGGAAGACTGCAAACGTTTCAGCACCCCAATGGCGACTGATACAAAGCTGAAGGCCTTCATGTCGCCAAGCAACGAAGCAGAACAAAGGGAGATGCAAGACTTCCCCTACCAGTCCGCTGTGGGTAGCATCATGTACGCCATGGTAGGGACTCGTCTGCACATCTGCTATGTTGTGGCACAAGTGAGCAAATTCGTGGCCAACCCTAGGCCACAACATTGGCAGGCAGTCAAGCGCATCTTGCGCTGCCTATAGAAGACACGTCACATGGGCTTCGTCCTTGGAGGCCAAGAAGGAACGGACCCCCTTTCTCTGAAGTGCTACGCCGACGCTGACTGGGGAGGAAATCTCGACGACAGGAAATCCACCTATGGATACGTGTGAAACTTGAATGGCGCTGCCATCTCATGGGCCAGCAGGAAGCAGGATTGTGTTTCCGTGTCCACGGCTGAGGCAGAGTACGTTGCTCTGTCTGAGGTGTGCAAGGAGACTCAATGGCTGCGCAGCCTGCTTGGTGAAATGACAGTGCCACAGAAGGATGCCACGGTCGTACACATGGAAAACATGAGCGCCATCTCGATGGCTGAAGACGAGATCATCTCCCAGCGAACGAAACACATGGACATACGTTACCACTACTCACGTGACCTGGTTGGTCATGAAGAACGTGGTAGACTTGCAGCATTGCGGAACGAAGAGCATGCTTGCTAACTGCATGACCAAGCCGCTGGAGAGCGACTTGCACTATACAGGCATTCGTGGATTCAGCATGAAGAGTGCGGCAGAGGAAGGGTGAGCCCCAAGGCATTGATGGAGCCCAGTAAGCGATAGATGGACAGAGGTGCAAGGGAGAGATTTGTTGAAAAGGCATGCACCTTGTCCACTGCCTAGCTGGCTAGCTACACATACAGACAAGGCAGGCACTGCTCTATGGAGTATGTCTCCTTGGTCTGTTCTGAGATGGGCCAGGAATGCACTGCCTATACTCGGTATGTCCCATGTGGCTCATCATAGGAAGCACACCTTTTTGGCTTGGTTGAATAGGTACCGGAGGCTCAAACGAGAGGTTGCGGGTTCAAACCCCGCGACGGCCGCAATTTTCTTTGTGGCCAAAACTGGGACAGGAAGCTTCTAGGAAGCTTACAAGAGCCTGCCTTGAGGATGACACTTGGCGGTCTAAGGACGCACCAAGTAGGACTGTAGGTTGAGGTTGGCTCCAGTGGAGCCACTACAAGCAGAAGCTTTAGCAAAGCTCTGCAAGTATAAAAGCATGTACCTTGCATGCATCCATTTACAATTCTTGCCTTTGAAACTCCTCCCGGAGTGTCCAACCAAAGGTAGACACTAAGGACCAACATGCGGACTTCGTAAGGTTGCAAACCAAACAAACCTGAAGTGTGGATCCTTCGTTCGAGGGTGATATGTTCTCTCGGTTGCAATACCAAGAGCGGTTGGCGGCCTCCCATGTCGAGACCTGTTTTCTAAATCGTTGCTATCCGGCGCATTGACAAGAGAGATGACTGAGCTGGTTCCTCCTCACTCACATGGATCCAGAGACCCTTCTCCATCAGCACCATCTTCATGTTGTTGATCCAGTTGAAGAAGTTCTTGCCTTCGAATTTGCCTATGTTGACGACGGCTACCACAGAAGCGGATGTCGCCATGGTCGTGCAATGTTCAGTGCCAAAACGGGGTGCAAGGAAGGCCTCAAGGATGAGGCAAAGCCTTGTTCTATCTTTGATACCACTGGAGAAAATTGGGGCAGCCTTCAGGGAGGAGATCAGGCTCACCAAGAGCCGCCTAGGCAGGACCAACTGTTTGTGAGAGGGAGTTGTAGGTTGCACAGACAGAAATTACAGAAGTGAATGTAGGTTTGCAGAGAATTCAAATGTCTGAATTGACTCTTGAGTGAGAAAGTGTGTCATCACAGCTTTCTAACAAGCCCTTACATGTCTCATTTGGCCAAGGGAGCACTGTGATACACTCTGTCAAAGTTTACCCTCTAGCACACTCTCCTAGTCTAGCGAGATGAGCGGCAGTCATCTTGTCACACATGAGAATTATGTCTCACACCACCTGGACGACCAACAATCATGGACTGGTCCTTCTTTGAAGTCTCTTGGAGGTCCTCCAGCCTTCTTTTCTCCTTGAAGGCCGCTCTCAGCCATCTTGGCCAATAGTCTTGCCGCCTTTTGAGGTCAAAGTGCTCAGGTCATCACTTGAACCGGACCCATGATCTCCAAACTTTGGAAATCCATATCTCAACCAAACGGACTCTGAATTGAGTTCCATAAAGTGCGTTAGAACCTGTGAAACATCCTTTATGTAGTCATGCCAGATATTTTTTATCGAGCAACCTATTTTTGTCACTTTCTGGCACTCTCATATCCGTCATGTATGTCAGTGGAGATGATCCTGCATGGTCAATCTTTGTTTTCTTCACAAATTGCACCCCTTGAAGCGATCTCTGAGATAAACCTGAAACTTGTGTTACAATACGCCGTTGATGTACGCCTGCCTGTTCATGCCTCCTGCCGTCGCTCTAGGTATGATTCCTCTGGGAGGTTGCAGAGGTGAGGGATTTGCCAAGCCTAATGGGTGTGACACCTTAGTGGTTGCCGGGGTTGTTTACCCAGCACCATTCATCACATAGCCTGCTGCTGCTGCTGCTACCTAAGGATTCTCCTGCATCACCAGTTAAGTCTGTTGTCATGGGGTATGCTGGCACCGATGGTCGTCCTTGGGAGATCTGCAAAGTATTGGAGGGCAGAGATGCACTGAAGACGTGTGCAAGAATGTCACATATGAGTGAATTTGTTTGCTGTCCCTCTAGTGCCACTGCGCTGTAATACCAAGTGCTACACAGGAAGAATTGTGATTTGCTCATGAAAAGAAGTAAGGGAAGGAATTACAAGTTCGGAAATAGGACGATTGTGACATTTGGAATCAACAGAAAGTGTGCTTCGATAACAGGTGTGATGATTGTTGAGGGAATATGCAATTGCCAAAACACAGGTGAGCCATGGTCCAGGTCTTAGATGCTTGATGAGCACGTGTGTGACGTTGTCACTGGTTTTCTTGAGATGCCTTGTCCGGATGCCCGGGGATTCTGAGGATATGCAATGTGCACATTCACAAAGGTCTAGGGCTGTCGAGAAGTCAACAATACGATTCCGAAACATCGATATGGTTGTGAATCTTTTGTTTCCCTTTCTAGAAGGTGGTCAGCATAGTCATAAAATTTTGCATTGGAACAACGATAGTCAGGGTAGTTGGCCACAATGCTCTCAATGTGTTGGCATAAAACTCCCAAAGCCGACACGTGGTGGGCTATAAATCTAAGAAAAAGTACCCACACATGGAATTCAGTCTTACGTCCCTGACGTACACAATTCCTTCAAGGTTCATCTGGGAAAAGGCCTGTAAAATCCTGGACGAATGAAGCAAAATCTTGAGGTACAGCCATGAACTTAATTGTGGTGGATGCTGGTTGCATTGATAAGGATGATGAGTCGGATGCTGCAATCTCACTCACCTCTCTAGTTTCCAATGCAATGAGCCACGCTTGGTCTCCATGTCACGAGTGATGCTTGGCTACGTGCAAAGATATCAGCTGCATTTGTGGTTGTTGCCGCGACACTGATGTTTTAATTTTTGTTGATACTTCCTCTACTGCTCATTGACTGGATTTCAGTGACTGCTGTAGCATCAACCAACGGCAAGTGTTACCTTGTGCCATGAATAAAGACATAAATGATCCACTGGTCCAGTTAACCTGAAAAAATGGAACTATCGGAGGTCTTGCTAAAAAAACTCTGTCGTCGCTCATTGGGCAAGGCGGGTAGTTCACCACATCCCGCAACTTTCTGATTTTTTGGTGGGGTTGTTCATGAAGTAGAAAAATGTACAATCTCATATCGACAAGTTTCCCTGCAAACATCCCTTGCTTAGTCTTCAAACCTAGATTATAAACCATCTAATAAGTACAAAATCTACAAGAAGCTTCTCCATCTAGTAACTTTGACACCGTTTGATGACTATTCAGTCCTTCTGTTACACACTTAGCAATATCACCATCCTCGTATCGTCTTCAAGCTTTCTGATCTCAGCCATCCTCGTCTTCGGCGTCATGAGTCAATGAAACAGGCAATCAGTTGGCGTAGAGTTTTCCTACTGGACAGGAGCTTCGCCGAATACATTCTTGCCCTTAAATGTTTTCCTGAATCCTCCAACATTTCCTTGCTGCTTAGTGACATTTTAACGCTGCTGTTGCTGGCAGTGTTCACTCCTCAGAACACGTAAAAGGATTCCACAAGTCGAGCACATCTGCTCATCTTTCTATTGGACGACATCGACCTCCATCAGAATCTAGGTCTTCGATGACTGGTTCCTCCTGGCACCACGATAGGAGTTGTGGTTTTGGATTTTCCGGCTGTTAAATTGTTGGACTTACATGCTATAGTTGCCTTTGTCAATTCATGCAGCTGTTGTGATTATTTATGAAATTTTTTCCCGGATACCAAAAATGGTGACTCCTCTCCAGATGTCACATTTAAGGCTATTGTGGTAGTGGAAACGGAATTTGTCAAATGCGATGTTGCTGTCAGTGATGATCAGAAGAAAATGTTGCATGTAATCTGCCATGTTGGAGTGCCATCGAAGCTGTTTAAGTTTTCACCATGTGTCAAACTTCTCGTTAGCTTTCTAAAGTGCGTGAGGTAGTGAAAAAAGTCATCCTAGTCCTTTCGTGGAGTCAACAAGTCTGAACACGTAGAATTAATCTGCTCAAAAGGTAGTACGCCTACTGTCAACAATGCAAGGCCCTTCTTGTGGGCCATTGATTGGGCCCCACCTGTCTCCTCCTGCCGCTGGATTTCCATCGCATCAGACCTCCAACTCAAAGCCGTTCCCCTAAAAAGAGATGCAACAAGGCCAATCTACTTCTTTTCAGAAGTAACCCCAGAAATGGTGTAGAACAACTTCAAAATTATCGGTCTCTTTTGAGCCGTCAATCCTTCAAAACTTGCAGAATCAAACGGCTCAAAACTTAGGCTTTTCTTTTGGGGAGCACTATTTTCCAAGACTGTGAGATGCGAACATCCTCCAACATCGCATTGAGCTTTTGGAGCAGATTTTTTTTTAGGCTCTCAAGCGATGAAAACTTCTGCTACAAGTCGTCTTTGATTCACGCCTACATGCTCGTGCCTCTTGCTGTCGCTCCAGGTGTCGCTCCCGTGGACGGTGATGAGACTCAGGGATTTGCCTAGCCTAATGGGTAGGACACCTCAGTGGTCGCCGGGTTTGTCCGTCCAGCACCATTTGTCAGGGAGCCTGAATATTCTTGTCCAGCACAAATTGTTGTCCCTCTGTTTCTGAAGTCTTCCCTGGCTAACACTATTATTACTGGGTGTGCTCGATACTGTTCATGATTTTCGTCGCAAGGTCTGTAAAGTCCTGCAATGAAGACGTGTGCAAGATGTTCACATAGGATTGAATTCTTCTGCTGTCCCTCTACCACCACTGTGGGCAGAATCATAAGGGGTTAATCGATAGACGGTTGTGGAGTAATAACGACTTTGGAAATGGGAGACTTGTGCAGCCAAAGCATACAATTCACACATTTGATGTATAGCACACATATACAACTGCCAAAACACAAATGAGGGATGGTCCATGTCTTTGGCGCTCCATAAGCGTGACGCCAGGAAGTCAAAACGTCACTGGTTGTCTTGAGAAACCTTCCTGCAAATACTGGGAATCATGAGAACATGCAAGGCATGTCATTTTGAAAAATCTAGGGCTGTTGAGGAGTCCACGAGGGGAGGGGGGGGGTATGTCCCGGCACTAAAAAACCACTTTACTGATCTTCTACCCTCCACACTTGTTTCCCTCAACAGCCAGGAAAGACGAAAGGTCATTGGTTCCATGGCCCTCGTTGAGGTTGTGGTCTGGACTTGACGTTTCAGTGTGAGCCATTTTTGGTCGGCGAGGAGCATATTGTTGATTGTTTTTGCCCCTTGTTCGGTGTTGTAAGACGGATCAGGAATGCTTTGCCCCTTGTGGAGGTATGACCCCTGGATCCGTTGTGATGTGAATCAACTATGCTCTGTCTCATGTGAGATATGTCCTGTGAGTACACCATGTGGGGGAGTGGTTACCTTAGCCATTTTGTTGATTCGGCCAAGTGAGAGGTCATGAGTTCCATCCTGGCCCCATG
>SZWC01021061.1:18947-31742 GCA_023375785.1 Penium margaritaceum
TTCACAGTCACATTCACAATCACATTCACAGTCACATTCACAGTAACATGCACAGTCACATTCACAGTCACATTCACAGTCACATTCACAGTAACATTCCAGCGATGCTCACAAGAAACTGAGCAATCTCAGCCGCCCTCTCAGTCACGAGGGTGACTTCTCTAAGAAAGTCCTACTCCTTATCGCCGCCTCTCCACTGGCACTTGCCATTGGCCTCCGAGTCGGAGCGACAATCCCGCCCTACCACACACTACATTCGCCCTACACCCACACGCCCCCACGTCCCCACACGTCCCACATTTCACACGTCGCACACCTTCACACACGCTTACATTCAAGGGAGGGCGACTTACAGAAGCATGGCAAGCGTGCGTGGTGGGCAGCTCGTACTCCCTGTTGTCTTGCGACTTCATACTGCTGGGCAGCACCATCACCACCGGAGGACTCGGAGGCCGTGGGGCAACCACCGCGTCTTGCATATTCACCACACGCACGCAACGCGGACACACGCGAGTGCAACTCCGACGCACGTCACGGGTCAGTGCTGCTGCACCTTCCGTTGCGAGAAACAACCGACCCTCCTGACTCCACCTCGGATCGTGCGGAGGCACAAACCCAGCACCCATGCACCGTCGAACACCCTGGGTGCCGTGGTGCGGTAAAAGGGACAGAAGTTCCTAAGCACGTACACTGTGCTACTTTATCAACGGCATACAATGCCAGTGAGCGTCTTTAGATGAAAGAGCCCCAGTCGGCACAGCATGGCATTGAGCTGCTGCTGCTGCTGCTGCTGTGGCTGCTGTTGGTACTGTTAAAGCTGCTACTGCTGCAACTAATGCCGCCGTCGCAGCTGCCTCTACAGCCGCTGCCGACGCTGCTGCTGTAATGCCACTCTTCCTGCTGCTGCTGCGGCTGCTGCCGCCATTTCTGCTGTTGCTGCAGCTGCAGCTGCTGCTGGCAATACTTCTGCTTAAGATGCTGGCAGCAACCGTAGCGGCACGAACAGCGGCCAAAGGATGTTGCCGCACCTGCAGGGCCTCGTGGCTGGCTGACGAGGAGTGCGATTGCAGAGGGATGCGTCGATGGTCTCGCTGCACTGTCGACCCCGTGGAAGCGCAACGCGTCGACCATGGAACAGCCGACGGGAGACAAAGGGAAAACAAAAACTTTGACGCTGCCAGGGTGCTGGCAGGCGCACACGCGCAAGCGTCGTGTGGATAGAATGTCGATAAGACTTTTCCTGACGCGACGGCGAAGGCAGGCAGGCTGCCAGCCACAACACTGTAATGCGTCAAAGTAAAACACCCGGAGAACGTCAACTTTGACCCTGAAACACCCACGCTTTGTGCTGAACTCACAGATATAGTGACTTTGTTCTCAAACCATTGAGGATTTGATTTTCTTTTCTTGTGTTTTTTTCATGTGGCCTGAAGCTCACCAACGACATGCGGATAAGGCAATGGCGAGCGTCATCAACTCCCATTGGACACGGCGTCGTGAACGACAGGTTGCACATGCTGTAAAACTAAAACCCTTTCCACTACGTCACGTCAAAATGGGCCGTTGGCGTTCTGCCTAGTCAGCTACGCTGACGAGGATCTCCTCGGCTGCCACCAACGGCGCAATTTCATTCGTCACAAAGATATCCGATGACACGTGTCTAATGCCTCCACTCACGCAAAGCTTTCATGCAAATGATGCACAAACCTACAACGATATGCGTCAAACCTAGGTGCGAGAGAACATGGTTTGTGCACAATAGTTTTCCAACAAGCTGCGTCTGTCGCACCTCCGCCGGAGGTTTGGCGATGCACCTGCGCTTAGACAAAGGCGTTCCGCTCCGTTACAATTCACGACTGAGCGAATAGTGCATGGGCTACGGAGCTATTAATTTATCTCGATTCCCGGATGAGATACATTCTTTACCGCGTCGGCAGCTGGTTGCTTTCTCGCTTGGCGTTGATACCTGCGTTGTTTTCGACGGTGCGTTGATACCTGCGTTGTTTTTCGCACGACAACGGGCAAATGAGCTATATAGTTCCGAAAACTGGGCATATGGTGACCAAACCCAGTTTCATATACACCACAATAACCATACCACATAACACCGTGACAAATAACCCACCAACGTCGACCACTAAATCACAAAAACCACGAACAAAGTTATGTAGCACCTTACGCTATCATGTCACAAAGTACAACTACACGAATTGCTCATTACAATCAGAATCATGTCAATATGAGAAGGTCATTTTTTTGTCTTTTTTTGCACCATATCATTACGACCACAACTACATATTCACCACAATACTCATACCATATACTTCCATGACAATGTCCAACACTACATCACAAAAAAAAGACACAAAACTATTTAACCCGTTGCACTTTCGTGCAAACTTGTTTTTTTTTGGGCTACATAGTAACCTATTGTTATCGGTTCGTGGACCTGTTTTTGGGGACGTCCGCCAACCTGCAATCTGTGAACAGTACTTTGTTTCCAAATAGGAAATACAAAAAAACACAAGAATATCCGACAGGGTCGAATTTTAAAGACGTACTAGCTTTGTCTCTCTCACAAGTGCCAGACTAGTCAACGAGACGAGCTCAGTTGGCCAGCACACTCTCCGGACGCGAGAGGAACTAGCCAGGAACTAACTGCTACACACTCCAAGACAGCTGAGCCTACATACCCGGATTCAAGGTTACACTACACCGAAACTGAATTGTTAGATTAATGTGCTTAAGGAAGGAGAAATGATTCGAATCATGGTTGAACTAATAATCTGTGATAAATTATTCACCTTTTTTTCACACAAGTAATCACAACAAATCATTGTCATTGGATGGTTGGATCATATTAATGTGAAGAAAATACTACATGGATTTAATAGATACTACAAAAATGACTCAACTATTATTCTTTAATATTCATAAACGACTGCATGTATATGTACATGGCCGTGGACATGGATACAATAAACGTATGGAAGGTAGTCCATGGAGCAAATCCATGTGTGAAAATGGCTAAAACACAGCATTTTTAAATAACATTGATTTCAAAATGTTGATTTGCGCATGTGATTCTAGAAAATGTTTTCCAGAGGTCACATTTTATGTTGGTTTTTTCGCATCTCTCATTGTGCTCTGTTGTGTCCTCTCGGCTTGTGTACATCGGCGTGCAGATGACTGACGGCGAGACTCGACGCTGATGGAGTGTCGTCCGGTGGAGCCGACGCACGCTGAGGTCCTCTCGCTGTTCGCTGGAGCCTCCTCTCTTCGGCGACGCGCTCAGCTCCATCGGCAGGCCTCCTCGGCGGTCGTGATGCCGGCAGTCATTGACACCGCAGTTGCTGCTTGCATGCGTCAAGCGCGTCCCATCGCGTCTGCATCGTCATGCACTGCCTAGGGTCCCAGTTGCATGTTGCATGGCCCTGTTTAGCAGCATAAACCGTTGTGGGCACTATCTGGGTTTAGGCTGCCATAACTCCTCGCTACTATTTTTCTAGCAGATTCTGACCGCACGGCTGCGTTCGCAGCGTCGGTATTATGGTATGGTCCAGTTTACAGGCAAACGGACGACGCCCGGGTTTTGGGCTGTCGGCTGCCTGGCAGGCCTCACCGAGAAAACCTGCCAGCCTGAACTGAGCTGTTTTCTGATTGGCTGATGAACTGAGTAACAAGCTCTACGGAGCTGGGGGGGGCTAGAACTTGGAGGGGTCTCCCATTGTTGTTCATTCTTCATTCCTCATCAGTCATTATCAGTTTTCAGCTGCTTTCTGGCGCTAACTCTGGCGCGCGCATTTCTGAGTAACAAAACCCAGAGCTTCCAGACTTGGACTCTAGAGCAGCAGACTGAGGGGGCAGGTGACTTAAGCAACGAGCGTGGAAGCCCGCACGCTCCATCAACAACGCTGCTGCCCCAACCTGCTGCATAGTTTCCATTTTGGTATCAGAGCCAGAGCGTAGCAGCAGCAGCAGAAGACTGGCAAACAGGTGCCAGACAACGCCGGCGGACCTCCCATACGCGCCAGTGCAGGGGAAATGCTGCCGGATTTTTTCCGACAGCATTGACCCTCCTGGTGGCGGCGTCAGAGTTTTTCCCACGGCCACTGGGCCAGGGAAAATGCTGCCGAAATTTTTTCGGCAGCACTGACCCCAACGCGTGACGCGAGGAGGTGAGCGGCAGGCGGCGTCTGACGTCTGTGGGCGACAACGCACGCGGCAACGTCACCCAGGTGCAGTGACTGGCACCACCAGCAGTAGCAGGCAGAAGCAGCAGCTCGTAGCAGCCCGCAGCAGCAGCAGCTCACAACAGCAGTAGTAGCAGCTCGCAGCAGCAGCAGCAGCACCCCGCAGCAGCAGCAGCTCGTAGCAACAGCAGCAGCAGCGTGCAGCAGCAGCAGCGGCGTGCAGCAGCAGCAGCGGCGTGCAGCAGCAGCAGCAGCCCGCAGCAGCAGCCGGCTGCAGCAGCTCGCAGCAGAAGCAGGCAACAGCCGTAGCACGCAGCAGCTGCAGCAGCGTGCAGCAGAAGTAGCAGGCTGCAGCAGCTGCTGCAACAAGCTGCAGCAGCCGACAGCTGCAACAGCAGCAGCAGCTGCCAGCCGCGGCTACTGCTGCCCGCTGCCTGCAGCGAGCGAGCAGCAAGTAGCAGCTCGCTGCTGCCAGCGAGCAGCAGCTCGCTGCTGCTGGGCGAGTAGTAGCCCGCTGCTCGCAGCAGGCAGCGGGCTGCTGCCCGCTGTTGACAAAAGAAACAAAAAAAAAACAAAAAAAAGAGACAGCAAAAAAATCCCCCACCCCGGCAGCTCGCTGCAGCAGCCTGCAGCTGCAGCGAGCGGCTACTGCAGCACGTAGCAGCTGCAGCAGCACTCAGCTGCAGCAGCGAGCTGCAGCAGCTCGCTGTTGTAGCAGCAGTAGTCACAGCAGCTACTGCAGCTCGCAGCACGAGCAGCAGCAGCTGCAGCACTCGCAGTAGCAGGAATAACAGCAGCAGCAGCAAACAGCTCTAACAGCAGTAGCAGCAGCAACAGCAGCAGCAACAGCAGCAGCAGCTGCAGCAGCAGCAGTAGCAGCAGCAGCAGCAGCAGTAGCAACAGCAGCAGCAGCAAACAGCAGCAGCAGCAAACAGCAGCAGCAGCAGCAGCAAACAACAGCAGCAGCAGCAGTAGCAGCTGCAGCAGCATCTGCACCAACAACAGCAGCGGCGGCCCCAACATTTGCCGCTGCTGACGTCAGCACCCCTCTGCTAACGTCACTGCTGACGTCATCAACAGAGAAAAGAAAGAGAAAAAAAAAGGGGAAGGTCGGGGGAGAAAACAGTGGCACTGCACACACGCAGTTCCCTCTGCTAACGTCAGCCATCCTCGGCTGACGTCACTGCTGACATCAGTAGCACAGAAGAAAAGAAAAAAACAAAACAAAACAAAAGGGGACGAGAGGCATCTTTAACCACCATGACCAACAGCCCCTCTGACGCGGGGTCCTCCTCCGTTGGGGGAGGGACCCCTAGCCCTCCTTTTGTGCAGCAGCTACAGTAGCTGCAGCAGCAGTAACAGCAGCAGCAGCAGTAGCGGCTGCTGCAGCAGCAGCAGCAACAATAACAGTAGCAGCAACAGCCGCAGCAGTAGTACCAGCAGCAGCAGCAGCAGCAGCAGCAGCATTTGCCCTCTGGCATCGGAAGTGGCATCCCTGACCCACTCGCCGCTCTTCAGCAATAGCTCGCCGCCTTGATGCAGAGGCACCACCAGTAGCAGCAGCAGCAGCAGCAGCCGCAGCCGCAACAGCAACAGCAGCAGCAGCAGCAGTAGCAGCAGCAGCAGCAGCAGCATCAGCAACAGCAGCAGCAACAACAGTAGCAGCAGTTGCCCTCTGGCATCGGTAGTGGCATCCCTGACCCACTCCCCGCTCTTCATCTGCAGTTCGCCGCCTTGATGCAGAGGCAGCAGCAGCAGCAGCAGCAGCAGCAGCAGTAGCAACTGCAGCAACAGATGTCCTCTGGCATCGGCGGCGGCGTCCCTGACCCCCTCGCCGCTCTTCAGCTACAGCTCACCGCCTTGACGCAGCAGCTTGCGGCGCTGCAGCCATCAGCTTCCCACACTACTACCGGTGCGCTGCCATCCTTCATCCCTCCAGGGCACGCAAGCCCAGCTGTGTCCGCTGCCACGCACTACCCAGCGCAGCAGCAGACTCAGCGCCAGCGGCAGACGGTGACCTCCGTCCTTGGCCCCACTCTGGACGCCGGCCGCAGGCAGAAGGACTTTGAGACACCGCCGCCGCCGCTTAAGGCTGGCAAGCAGTTCCGGAGCTGGGAACTCAGCTTCCGGATCTGGGCGCAAGGGGAGGGCCTATGGGTGTACTACACCCATCCCTATGACTCCACCCAGGCCGACCAGCTGTATGACGCTGGTCACGCCGTCCGTGCCCTCGTCCCAGTCGCCCCTCCGACTTCCCGCCTGGCACTGGAGCCTTTCCTCGGCGACTTCACCACTGGCGCCACACCGGACCCTGCATCCGCATGGCACATCCTCACTCGGCCTCGTCGTCTGTCCAGCGATGCTGAGATCAGCCGTCTGCTCCGAGAGTTCAACTCCCTGCGCATGGGGGAGACCGAGACGGTCACTGCCTACTGGCAACGGGCGGAGGACATCCTGCATCGTCTCGGCAGAGCTGCTCCACCCCCTCTGTCCACGCTCCTCACCAACAAGCGCGGCGCCACCAGCGCGTACGCAGACGTCTTCGTCCACTACCCCCAGGACGTCCTCTCCACCATGGCGACCCAGGGCACCCTCATGCCCTGGGCATACGAGCTCTTCCTCCGCATTGAGGAAGCTCGCCAGGAGTCTGAACTCCATCGCACGGAGGCTCTTGCCTCCGTGGCCATCGCCTCCCTCGCCACAGCTACATCCGCCAGCTCCTCCNTGTCCACGCTCCTCACCAACAAGCGCGGCGCCACCAGCGCGTACGCAGACGTCTTCGTCCACTACCCCCAGGACGTCCTCTCCACCATGGCGACCCAGGGCACCCTCATGCCCTGGGCATACGAGCTCTTCCTCCGCATTGAGGAAGCTCGCCAGGAGTCTGAACTCCATCGCACGGAGGCTCTTGCCTCCGTGGCCATCGCCTCCCTCGCCACAGCTACATCCGCCAGCTCCTCCGCCAGCTCCTTTGCCAGCGCTTCGCCGACGGCGAAGAAGCGTCGGAGCAAGAAGGGCAAGGGTCAGCAGCAACAGCAACAGCAGCAGCCGTCGACCGGGTCTGGCAGTGGTGGCTCTGCCTGCCACAACTGTGGCCAGCCTGGGCACGGGTGGTACACGTGCCCGCTGCCGACGGACGAGGCGCGTATCATCGCCACCATGCGTCGCCAGCGGGAGCACCGTCTCGCCTCTGCCTCCGTCGCTGTCGCCAGCTCTGACGCCTCGACCTCGTCCAGCGGCTCCACCACCCCGGTCGCCTTGCCAGTCCCGCAGACACCGACTCCGCAGCCTTCGACGCCCCCGTTCCCTTCGGCGATTCCGTCCTCCTCCTACCCGGGCTTCGGCGCCGTCACACCGCACTCCGTCTACGCTCCCGGGCCCTCCTCCCGTGAGCGTCAGCTGGAGCAGTTTATCGCGCTCCAACTCGGCCTGCCTCGCCCTCCTCCCCAGGGAAGTGCGAGTTGCGTCACCTCCTGCTCTCCTGCCCAGCCCTGCATGACTGAGACTGAGCTGCGGTCGTGTCCCATTTCCTCGTCTGTCTCGTCGTCGCCCGTGGCCTCCTCCGCCTCTCTTCTTGATGATGTTGCCTGGCTTGACAATTGGCAGTCCCGTTTTGCGCCTCCGTCCACCGCGTACGCGTCCCTCGCCTGCTGCCATGTGACCGTTAGCGATCTAGCGACCCCGGTCCAGGACCTTGTTGAGACCTGGATCATCGACTCCAGGGTCACGCATCACATCAAGGCCTCTCGTGAGGCCTTCAGTATGCTCGGTCCTGTCGGCGATGTCTCCGGTGTCCGGACAGGCTCTGGACAGGTGTTGCCTGTCCATGGTGTTGGCATCGTTCGTTTTCGTGGTCCTGCCGGTGACGTCTTTCTGACCGATGTCCTCTTTGTCCCTGGTCTCGAGCTCAGCCTCCTGTCCGTGACTGCCCTTGACCGCATGAGCATGGATGTTGTGCACTCGCGTGGTGTTGGCACTGTGTTGTTGCGTCCGTCTGGTCTTGTCATCCTGCACGCCACCGCCCGTGGCAACCTGTGGCATATTCCTCGTCTCTCCTCTTCTTCTCCCGTCTCCTCCTCGTCGGCCGCCACAGGCCATGTGCTCGTCACCAGTACGCTTTCTCCTCAGCACACCCGCCTCTTGCACCGCCGCCTCTGACACGTCCACTCTGCCGCTATGGACAGCATGCTTCGCACCCAGCCTGCCTCGGGCCTTGACCCGGAGACTTTCCCTCTCCCGTGCCCCACTGAGTGCATTGACTGCGCTCAGGGGAAGATGCACCGGTCCACGTATCCCTTGTCTACCTCCCGTGCATCTGCCCCTCTCGACCTTGTGCATTCGGAGGTCATGGGCCCTCTCCCCACCGAGTCGGTCAGCGAGCATGGCCGCTATGTCCTCACCCTCACGGACGACTACTCTCGCCATCGCCGAGTCTTCTGCCTTAGGCAGAAGAGCGATGTCGCTCGGGCCATCCAGGACTGGCTTGTCCTCGCAGAGCGCGCGTGTGGCCGCTCCCTTCGTCGCTTTTGCTCCGATCGCGGTGGCGAGTACATGGGTGAGGCCACGACTTTCCTCGCCTCCCGCGCGATCCACCACGAGACATCCGCGCCCTACACCCCCGCCTAGAACGGTGTCTCCGAGCGGTGGAACCGGACCATGGCCGACGCCGTCCGCACCATGCGTGTCGAGTCTGGTCTCTCCGAGGGCTTCTACTTTGAAGCCATGGCCTACATGACCTGGGTCTGGAACCGGATTCTCCACGGTCCCCTTCCCCGTCAGTCCACGCCGTACCAGCATTGGTGCGGTCAGCGCGCTGACCTCCGCCCCGCTCGCGTCTGGGGTTGTGTCGCCATTGTCTGGCTGCCCGCCCCGCAGCAGGGCGGCAAGCTCGCCCCCCGCGGCCGTCCCTGCACCTTCCTCGGTGTCTCTCGCCAGTCCAAGGCCTGGCGCTTCTGGGACCCCTCCCGACACTGCATCGTCGAGTCCCGGGATGCCTTCTTCTTCGAGGACCTATTTCCTCGCGACCTCATTCGCGCCGGCTCGTCTGTGTCTATCCCGTCGCGTGGGGGAGTGGTGAGTCCGTCCTCCATCCTACCGCGTCCGGGTGATACATTCTTCGGTCCCTCCGGGCCGGCTGTCCCAGTCGCGTCCGCTGGTCCCTCCGGGCGAGCTTCCCCAGCCGCGTCCGCTGGTCCCTCCGGGCCAGCTGGCCCCGTCGCGTCAGCTGGTCCCTCCGGGCCAGCTACCCCAGCCGCGTCCGCTGGTCCCTCCGGGCCAGCTTCCCCAGTCGCGTCCGCTGGTCCCTCCGGGCCAGCGGTCCCAGCCGCGTCCGCTGGTCCCTCCGGGCCAGCTGCCCCAGCCGCGTCCCCTGGTCCCTCCGGGCCAGCTGGCCCCGTCGCGTGAGCTGGTCCCTCCGGGCCAGCTGCCCCAGTCGCGTCCGCTGATCTCTCCGGGCCGACAGCCCCAGTCGCCTCCACTGGCCCATCAGAGCCGTTGCATGCCTTGCCACGCTACACACGTGGCCCTGGCGGCAGCCTCCGACCTAGGCCGTCGGTGAGCGTGCAGACCGTTGCACCGCGCTCGGTAGCGCCTCGACCTCCCGTGGCTCCACGTGCCTCCTCCACTCCCACGGTCGTGAGTGGGGACCCTGGCACCAAGGCCCTGGGCCTGACCACATCGGCCATCATTGCAAATTTGCACCCGGGCTCCGCATTGGGCTACGCCATGCTCCATCACGAGCATCGGCACGCTGTCATGGCTGCCCTGGCGCGCATCCCACCTGGGACGCGAGAGGCACATGCTCTCTCAGTCCGCTCCACAGCATGCCCGGAGGACCCAGCCACCTTGCGCGAGGCACGAGCCTCTCCTGAGGCCGCACACTGGGACGCAGCCTGCGCCAATGAGCTCGCCGCTATCCGACAGCACCACGTGTACGACCTCGTCGACCTTCCTCCAGGTCGGAAGGCCATCGGCGCCAAGTGGGTCTTTCGGCGCAAGTGGAAACCCGACGGGTCCTTGGACAAGTACAAGGCCCGCCTCACTGCAAAGGGGTTTGCCGACGTCCCTGGGGTTGACTATGACCAGATCTTTGCCCCAGTTGGCTGGTTCTCCACCAACCGGCCGCTCTTCAGCCTGGTTGCCCAGTACGGGTGGGAGCTGCATCAGATGGATGTGAGCAACGCTTTTCTCCATGGTTCACTGGAGGGTGAGGAGCTTTACATGGTGCAACCACCAGGCTTCGACGATGGCACCGGGAGAGAGTGGCGACTACGTAAGGCCCTCTATGGCTTGAAGCAGTCGCCTCGGTGCTGGAACCAGGAGATCAGCAGCACGCTCCTTCGTGGTGGGCTCCAGCGCAGCACCGCGGACCCTGCACTGTTTGTCAGTCCGCGAGGCCAGACCTTCGCTGCTGTTCTGGTGTACGTCGAAGACCTCCTCATTGCGTCGCCAGACACGGCCACCATCCAGCGCATCAAGGACCTGCTGCACGCCACCTACCAGATGAAGGATCTCGGGTCTGCCCGAGTCTTCCTGGGCATGGAGCTCAAGCATGATCGCTCCCAGGGCATCCTCCATGTCCATCAGGCTGCTTATGTGCAGACTCTGTCCACTCGCTTCGCCGAGGATCTCCCACTCGTGCCGAGCGCATCCTCACCCATGTCGCCCGATGGCCAGGTGAAGCTGAAGAGTTCTGACAGAGCTGTTATGGGGGAGCCAGTTGACGTGACCACGTACCTGCGAGTCATCGGGTCACTGATGTTCCTGGCGACGACGACGCGTCCAGACATCGTGTTCGCCGTCAACCTCCTAGCCCAGTTTTCTTAGGAGCTACGTCACCTCCACCACGAGGCCTCAATCCGAGTACTGCGCTATGTCGTCTCGACTCCTCGACGAGGTCTCATGTTCCGCCGTCAACTGTCTGTTGTCGTAGTGGGCTACACCGACAGCGACTGGGCCGGCAGTCCTGACGGTAAGAGTCGCACAGGCTGGATCTTTCTAATTGGCGGCACGGCTGTGTCCTGGCACAGTGGCAAGCAGGGGTGCATTGCACGCAGCACTGCTGAGGCTGAGTACATGGCTCTTGGATCAGGCGCGTGTGAGAGTGTGTGGTTGCGTCGTCTGTTGTCCGAGTTGCGTCAGTCCGTCCCATCCATCACGTTGCATTGTGACAAAGAGAGTTCCATGGCCATCGCCGACAATGACGGCGTGCATCACACACGCACAAAGCACATCAACGTTGAGTATCACTATGTGCGCTCATTGTTGCATGACGGCAGCATCAGCATCGTGTGGGTTGAGACAGCACGGCAGTTGGCTGACTTCCTGACCAAGGCACTGAAGCGCGACTCGTTTAAGAGGGCTGTGAGTTCGGTCGGCGTACGTCCGTGAGTGGCTCTCTCTTTATCTCTGCCTGCGTCTCTGCATGCACTCGGGGAGTCTGCATGTTGACCGTGTCCCTGTCCGCCCATGTGCACTACGCCTGTGAGTCATGGGGGAGTGTTGGTTTTTTTGCATCTCTCATTGTGCTCTGTTGTGTCCTCCCGGCTTGTGTACATCGGCGTGCAGATGACTGACGGTGAGACTCGACGCTGATGGAGTGTCGTCCGGTGGAGTCGACGCACGCTGAGGTCCTCTCGCTGTTCGTTGGAGCCTCCTCTCTCCGGCGACGCGCTCAGCTCCATCGGCAGGCCTCCTCGGCGGTCGTGCTGCCGGCGGTCATTGACACCGTAGTTGCTGCTTGCATGCATCCAGCGCGTCCCATCGCGTCTGCATCGTCATGCACTGCCTAGGGTCCCAGTTGCATGTTGCATGGCCCTGTTTAGCAGCATAAACCGTTGTGGGCACTATCTGGGTTTAGGCTGCCATAACTCCTCGCTACTGTTTTTCTAGCAGATTCTAACTGCACGGCTGCGTTTGCAGCGTTGGTATTATGGTATAATCCAGTTTTCAGGCAAAACGGACGACGCCCGGGTTTTGGGCTGTCGGCTGCCTGGCAGGCCTCACCGAGAAAACCTGCCAGCCTGAACTGAGTTATTTTCTGATTGGCTGATGAACTGAGTAACAAGCTCTACAGAGCTGGGGGGGGGCTAGAACATGGAGGGGTCTCCCATTGTTCTTCATTCTTCATTCCTAATCAGTCACTATCAGTTTTGAGCTGCTTTCTGGCGCTAACTCTGGCGCGCGCGTTTCTGAGTAACAAAACCCAGAGTTTCCAGACTTATACTCTAGAGCTGCAGACTGAGGGGGCAGCTGACTTAAGCAACGAGCATGGAAGTGTTGTGCTTTGTGCAGTTCCTGTACAGTTTACTGTGACCACTCGGCCGTGTCCATACTCGTGCAGATCCCTGAGGCAGGCGGCCCTGGTGACACCGGCGCGACGACAGGCGGCAGACTACCCGTCTGGAGCTGACCGACCACTGCTCCAGAGCCCCAGATGTCACCGGGACTCCTTGCTGTGACTTCTACGTCTTGCAGGCGCTTTTCGGCGGACTGGGCATGAGGCCCATTTGCATGTTTTTGCATTACACACTCACTGTCAGTCGATGGATGCATGCATGTGACAAGTCGTTGCGTGCGTCTTTTGATTCTGCACGTCTAGGTT
>SZWC01021062.1:7508-29496 GCA_023375785.1 Penium margaritaceum
CCCCCCCCCCAAAAGGGTAAAGTGTATTGGGGGAGTGTATATGGTAAGTGTATCTGACGGACAAGTGAAAAATACACTAAGTGTATTTAAGAAGATGTCCAGAAACATGCGTGAAACGTCGATCCATAAGAATCGACGATCACCGACGTCGTCGACATCTTAAACATAGATGTCGACGACGTCGACATCTATGTTTAAGATGTCTACGACTTTGACATCTTAAAGTTCTTGAAGTAAAAATTACAATATCGTCTATTTTAAAAGCCTAGAGTGCACTCGTGCGGCGTCGAAGTTTAGCGTTCGACGATCGCGATGTGTCGACTCCGATCCTAGTTGTTGGACTCATTTATTAGGGAATTCATATCGGTATGCGTTCACGTATTCGTATTTTTAGTAGTATTTCTCGCACGTCAAATGCTCCCCTAACTGGAAGATCGTCAACGCCAAATGGAAGTTTGCATCGATTGTTAACTTCCACGTGCGTTAGCGCGGTTTCGGTAGGGTTTTCAACTTCCGGTATAAAACTCCGCCGAATCTACGGTCAGCGGTCAGCCGCCGATTTGTGTCCCTCGCTAGCCGTCGATGCGGAGGCTCGACTGAACTTCCGCATCGATGGCTCGCGAGGACCGCCGACCACGACGTTTGTCGTTAGTCGTCGATGGACAAGGAAAAAACAAAAAAAAAACAGCGAAGCAACTTGCCGAGTCAGCACAGTACCGAGCCCCACTCGATCAGGGCCCTGCGGGAGCCCGAGTAGGGAACATCGAACCTTGTAAACGTCTAATGGTCTGACGAGCTTCCAAGTCCACAAATAAGTCTATTACATATTTACAGATGTAGTACAGTTTATGTGTATGTACACATATAGGTGCTTTAACGGGAAATGTAGATAGAGTTGTGAATCGCTAAACCATGGTTTTTATTAGGTAGTAAAAATGTCATTGAGATCCTTCCACGTTCTTTCCCATGTTGAAGAATAATTATAAACTATTCTGTCTATGGACAACTGGTAAAATGAAATTGTGACGTAACGTCCACGAAGGTACCATGAAACTTCCAAGTGACTACTTTGGACATGTACACTGAATGAAGGGTGAATTTGTAAGGGGTGATGAACCATAAATGGTCCTCGAAGTTTGATATTCTCCAAGCTGAGTAGGATGCGATCGCAAGTGCTAAACACATCATTACTATGATGTCAGTCAGGTGCTTACTTCATAGCCGCTTGTGTCTTTTCAAGGGTTTGTTGTGTTTCCTCCGGGATGCTCGAGAAATCCCATCGGTGAATGTCAACCATGAGAATGTTGCTTTGGCTTTGAAGTCATGCCAATGTGGTGAAAATTTTGCAATAAACGACTTTGAATGGTTTTTTACGTATTGTAGTGGAAATGGCGGGGCTGTATACGAGTTCGGCAGTTGGAAGTTTGGCTACCCAATCAGTGTCGTGCGATTCGCATAAAGTTCGGAGAAGTTGTTCGAGCGTTTGATTGGTCTGTGTCATCAATCCGCACCAAAAATGAATAGTGAAGCGGCTGTCTCTATCACTGATGATGGTACGTGGCATGCCTTACAGCCGTACGATCTGGCTTAGGAATAGTCACACTGTTCCTACTACAGTTACGGTGGTCATCGTTGGGATGAAGTACGATATTTTAGGAAATCTGTCCACTACCACAAGTACGGCGTCATATCCCTTGGGAGTGGCGGGTAATCTGGTAGCAAAGTCCATGCTGATGTTGACCCATGGCGCCGTTGGAATAGGGAGAGGTTGGAGTAGACAAGGTAGCCTTGTCCGACAAGATTTCTATCTTTGATGGTGTCGCAAGATTTGCAGAAACTTGACATGTCAGTCTGCATCTTGTCCCACCAGCAGTACTTGGCCATATTCTTGAGTGTCTTGTCCTCGCCAAAGTGTCCACCTGGACCGGTGTCATGGCACTCCTCCAAGAACATCCATTGTAGCTCCTCATTTGGGGAAACGATCACTTGGCAAGTAAATCACCGCTGCTAGTAGGGATCGTCTAACCATCACTTGGGTTTTTTATTCCCGTTGAACTCCTCGTACCCTCTCCCGAACAGCCTCGCAAGGTACGGGTCTCGTTCGACGAGTAGAGTGCTAATATCGGCCATCAATTCTGGTCAATGACTTGGAGAATCCGCTGCATTAAATTTTCCAGGTCGGTACTCGGTGTCGTAGTTGAAGTTGGACTTGAGGAACTCCATTCATCAATTTTGTCAACAATTCAGATTTGGCTGAGTCTTGAGATATTTCAGGGCATGGTGGTCGGTGCCAACGATACATTGTTGGCATTCCAAGTAGCACCGCCATGTCTTGAATGCGCGCATAATTCAAGCATTTATTTCTCATGCACCACGTAGTTGAGTTCCAGCCCACGCAAACCTTTTGACACATCTACAATCGGTTGTTCTCAACCGCCATTGTTGTGGAAAAGAACAGATCCATGGCTCGATCGGATGCGTCAGTGGCCATGATGTAGCCCAATATAGGATCTTCCAATTATAACGCTGGTGCCAAGGTCAGAGCGATCCTCAACAAATTGAACACTTCTTTTTTGTTGTTCCTCCAACTCCACTCGGTGGTGTTACGCATGAGATCGAAGAGAGGCACTGACACTCGAGCGTAATCCTTTATAAATTGATGGTAGTAATTGCAGAAGTCCAAAAATACTTGGACATGAATCATGAATCACCATGGACCATGAATCACCTTGAATTCTGTGAAGGAGTCATGAATCACCAAAAACTCAAACAGTGACAGAAGTCACACTTTGAGAATTTTGCAAATTGTTTCCCTCTTTGTAAAACATCAAGAACTTTTTGGAGATGTCCGTTGTGCTCCTTCGGGGTACCGCTGTACACCAGTATGTTGTCGCGATACACAATGACAAAGTCGTCAAGGTACGGGAAAACCTATTGTTCATCACCGTCATAAATGTTACTGGAGCTTTTGTGAGTCCAAACGAAATAACGGTGAACTCAAAGTGCCCATATCTAGTGCGGAACACTATTTTCTGGATGTTCTCATCAGAAAAGTGGATGTGATGATAACTGCTGCAAAGTTCGATTTTGTTAAGAAATCAGCCACCGCTGTGTTGGTTAAAACGTTTGTCTACTCACGGCAGAGGATAGCGGTTTTCTATGGTGATTTTGTTCAACGCTCAAGTACATCTGCATCTCTTTGGTTTTTGTTTCTACAAAAAGTACAGGTGTTGCATATGGAGACGTGGATGGTGTGATGAACACTTGACTGAGCAGGTTTTTTAGTTGCTTCTTCAGTTTGGTCACCTCATGATCACTCATCCGATAGGTCCCTTTTATAGTCGGTCTGCCACCCGGCTTCAGGTCTATCTGATGATCAATGTTTCACTATGGAGGTGAGTGTCGAGGCAGTTCATCGGGAAAAATCCCTTCAAACTCCTTGACAAGTGCTACAAACTCCTTCGGTACGGTTGCGAACTTCTCATGTATTGAGGTCGACGTGATCGTCTTGGCAGCTGTGATTTCTTCCGTCTCCCCGATCTCCACATGGACTAGCTACGCCTGAGTTCCGTGCCATTGATATCCTTTGGCCACGTCCAGAGATATCAGTTGGAGTTTTGTGGCTGCCACAACTTCCTCTGCTGCTCCCCGTAACCGTCGTTGCATCGTGGATTGCTCGACCAAATGCAGATGTTTTTATGCGATTGATGCTGAAGTAAACCAATTCGCTGCTCAAGTATGCCTATGGATTGTGCCGGAACAAGAGATCTTGCCTGAAGATGATGTTGTGGTCACTCATTGGGCAAGTTCTCAAGACCGTTACGTCATGCAAATCTGTAATTTGCAGTGAGAGAGGTTCATAAAGTCGACCGGTTTGCAGTCATCCATCGACGGTTTTTCCTTCAAACACCACCGGTTTGGTGTACAAGCTCTACTTCCAAACCATGCCATTGCTGATGGAACTATAAGAAGCTCGTCCATCCATTAGTTCTGTTACCATTCTGCAAATCTTATAACCCCTTCGGTTGTGCTCGTAGCAGTATTGTCGATTGGTCGCCCTCGTATTCCTCATCAAACTTTACGATCTCAGGAACCCTCGTCTGTGGTGGTATAAGCCGCTCAGATGGACGATCAGTTGGCGCAGAATTTTCCGACCAAATAGGAGCCTGGCTGTCTACTCTTGTCATTCACCATTTCCTGAATCCTCATTTTCTCTGCGGATATTTCCCCTTTTTGGCCTGCTAATGTCGTCTTCGACAATCGCTCAAGATATGACCCGTCTTCTCGCAAATTTAGCAAAGCCATTGATTGTGTCGATGGATGGCGTCAATCTCCATTGGAGACGAGGCTTCCTTCAATTGCAAATTTCCTCCACCATGGTAAGAATTGTGGCTTTGGGGTCGCAAGCCATTTTATTCATGCATCCGAGTATTACAAACGACACTATTGATGTGATTGGCTGTTGCGATCATTCACGAAAGGTCCTTCTGGATGCCAAAAATGGTAATTGCTTGTCAATTGTCTTTCTTGAGGCTTTTTCTAGTAGAAACAGAGTTTGTCATGGATGAGGTTACTGTCGGTGACGATTTTGCAAAAACACCGTACACACTCTGTCATGTTGGATTGCTGACGCAAGCACTAAAGCGTGTACCGTGCATCAAACTTCTCGTTCAGCTTTCCAAAATGAGCAAGGATAGTGTGCATGAAGTCGCTCCACGCTTTCTTTGGCGTGACAGAGTTGCACCATGTCGGATTAATCTGCTCAAGAGGTAATACACCTACAGTCAACGATGTGAAGGCGGTCGCGTGAGCCGTTTATCAAGATCTGCTAGTCTTTTGCTTCTGTTGGATGGCCTTCAGATTGGAACACCAACTCAAAGTCGTACTATGCCAAAGCGAGGTAGCGAGGTTAATTTTATTTTTGTCATTGTTGACCCCAACAGCGGTGAAATACACCTCTAAACGTGTTAGCTATATCGTGACCATCGGTCCTTTAGAGTTTGCAGGATCAAATGGCTCAGGGATTGCCGGTCATATTTGGGGTTCACTCAAAAGTTGCAGATTTCTCTTGGTGAGTACTGCTTTGTGTGTACAAGTCCAAAGCAAATCCATTGTCGCATCAAATTATTGGAGGAAATGGGTGTTGAAGCTCTCAAGTCCCAAAACCTTCTGGTATAGGTCTTCATTAATTCGAGCATGTTGGCGGGTGCCTTCCATCTTACCAGGTGTTGACCCGACGGACAAAGGTAAGGATGAAGGATTCGTCAAGCAAGAGGGGGCCATCACCGGGTTTGTTTTTGGGTTCTTTGGTATTGCGCCTTTTGCCGCTAATGCTGCTACAATTGTTTGTTTCATCTGGAGAGCATGGATGTTTGCTTGTTGCTGATCATCCATCGCCGGAGTGTTTGCGTGTGCATGCTTATTGCGACCTGTTGCACTCACTCCGTTCACCATTGCCGTAGTGAGGTTTGTGATCTTCCAAATGGAGGAGATACACTGAAGATTGGTGCAAGATTGTCACATGGTAGTTAATGCTTTGGTTATCCCTCCAATGCTACTACGCTCTAATACCAAGTTTTACGCTGAGTGAAACATAGGTGGTCCAAAGGGATGAGGTGTGCAATAGTAGAAAAATCAATGAATTGGGGAAATGGATAATTTGTATCAAGAAGTGAGTGTACTTCGATGAAAAGGGTCGAGTTAGTCGAGTACATATATACAACAACGAGAATTAGAACGAGGTATATGTTGGGTCCTCGGTGCTCCATCTGAGCAACACGTCCGAGGTTGCGCCGTGAGTGGCTCCTTCAAAAAGCTCCAGCAAAAAGTGGAGGGGCTTCAAGAACATCGAGTGCTGCCGAGAAGTGGAACAAAAGGTATTGAAATATTGATGCGGTTTGCAATACTTCTGTCGACCATTCTAGAAAGTGGTCAAAGTTCTCACGACAGGTGGCTAAAATGCCCTCGGCTGATCGACGTAAAAATCCCGAGGTCATTGCGTGAGGGCTACGAGTATAATGACAAAGATACCCAAGTGTGGAGTTTAGGGACTTGTGTACGTTAGGGACATGAAGGTGGTTCACAGGGATGAGGTGTGGAGAAGTAGATGATTTGAGGAATTGAGACAAATGGATATCTCGTATTAAGCAGTGAATGTACTGTGATGACAAGGGTCGATCAAGTTGAGCACATACGTACAATAACAAAATTCACAGTAAGGCATGTATTGGATTCTTGGTGCTAAAGCCGAGCGGTACATGTGAGGTTGTGCCATAAGTGGCTGCTTTGAGAATCTCCGTCAAGAAGTCAGGGGCCTTTGAGAAAATTGAGACACGGTTTGATGAACATCCAGCGCCATATAGAAGTTGACCAAATGTAAATGAAACATCCATATAGTTCGCGGTACTTCTGTCGACCATTTTGGAACGTGGTCAAAGTCGTTAGAATATTCTAGAACGGAACACCGAAGGTGGGGACTGGTGGTAAAAATTCCCTCTACCGATCGGCATAAAACTCTTGAGGCGGATTCGCGGTGGACCATAAATGTAAGGACAAGAATGCCCACTTATGGAGTTCAGGGACTTGTGTACATCAGGGACGTAACACTTCTTCCTTTTAGCCATGACATCATGGCGTGTAAGCAAACATAGGCCAGTGGCAGCGGTAGTAGCCGTCGATGAGATGACCGACGTCATGGAGGTTGTCGTAGGGATCCCACCTGTTGAGCATGGCATCGTAGCCATGCCACTTGACTAGATACTCGGTCGTTTTTCCACGGTGTTGATGTCCAAGGATGTCTTCAATCACGTAATCCATGTCCCCGTCCACTTGAATAAGAGGTGGGGATATGATGTCTTTTCCGGAAAATGGTCTTGTTAGGGTCCCGGTAGTGCTTGAGCTTGCTAATGTGGAAGACTGGGTGGATCTTCCGGGGAATTTGTCACTAGGGTCGCAGTTGTTCTTGAGCTTGTTGATGTGGAAGAGTAGGTGGATTGCCATGTTATCTGGTAGGCAAAGGCAAGTGACGACCGGGGCTTGCATTCGCTTGATCTCAAATTGTCCCAGAAACCAAGGTTTGAGCTTTGCAAAGTCCTGTCCTCATATTTTGATGTTTGCCGAGCTGAGGAGGACAGGATTTTGAGCGCAGAACACGTCATTGCTGCGATGTTGGTTGGCTGCTTGCTTCATGGTTACTTGTATCTTTGTGAGGAATTGTCGTGTTTCCTCTCAAGCACTGGAAAATCCTTGCAGTGGATGTCGATTGCGAGAATGTTGCTTTGGCTTTGAGCCCTGCCGGTGTCGGGTGAAGTTTTTTTGTAGATCACTTTGAACAGAATTTCAACCGTAGCGGTAGAAGTGGGGGATTTGTATGCGATTTCTACGGTCGTCAGTTTGGCTGTCCACTCAGCGTCGTGCGGCTTGCATAAAGTACGGAGAATTTTTTCGAGCGTCTGATTGGTCCACTTGCTTTATACGTTGGTTGGAGGATAGAACACCGTTGATAACTAGATCTAACTGCAGTAACATGTCATCATTTTACGCCAGAAATGGCTAGTGAAGTCGCTGTCTCTGTCGCAAATGATGGTACTTGGTTCGCCGTGCAAATTTATGATCTGATTTTAGAGGAGCCACGCTGTTCCTTCTACGGTGAAGGTGGTCTTTGTCGGGATAAAGTGTGAAATTTCTAAAAATATGTCCACCACCACGAGGATGGCGTCATAGTCCTCATGAGTGGCAGACAATCTCGTCACAAATTCCATGCTGATGTCGACACACGGCTCCATCAAAACATGGAGTGGTTGGAGTAGACCTAGTGACCTCGTGCGACGAGATTTTTGCCATTGACAGGTGTCACGGGATTTGCAGAAGGCTGTCAATTCGGTCTACATTTTGTCTCACCTGTAGTACTCTGCCAGATTTTTGAGTGTCTTGTCCTCGCCAAAGTGTCCACCTAGATAGGTGTTGTGGCATTCCTCCAAAAACATTCACAGGAGCTCTTTGTTTGTGTAGTACGGGGACCTGGCGAGTGAATCACCGTTGTTAGTAGGGGTCATCGAACCAGAAATTGGTTTTGTCATACCTGCCAAAACCCTCGTAACCCTTTACAGAAAACATCGTGAGGTACGGGTCTCTTTGCTGCTTCAAAATCTGTTACTTCCAGTAACCGCCGCTACATCGTGGACAGCTCGTCCTAAGGCAGGAGTCACTTTCTGCCATTAATACTGATGTCGATCGATCCGCTGCTCTGGTACCTTTGGATTGTGCAGGAAATCCTACCAGAGGATTGCAGTGTTTTTCCCCTTGGCATGCCCGGTTGTGGCGTCTGGAGACGTCAACAAGCTGTAGGAGGCAGGAAAATCCTCGCAATATACTCTATCTACCTAGAGAGTGATCCAAATCCAGATTTGATGGAAATTCCTGAAAGTTGATGAGTTGCTGAATCCGATGCAACTTAAATCACCAGATTCAAACAAGTAACAAGGGAGATAAGAGCTTTTAAAGTTGGGGTGTGCGCGATGGCTCAGGGAGTTAGCCACAATCTGACTTCCGGTGGAAAATCCACCAGAGCGAGTAATGAAGGTACATTTGGTGGATTCTTCCCGGAAGACTGCCGAGTCATCCGGTAGATAAGATCCACATGAGTCAGTAGTGTAGGTTGCTACTAGGGGACTTAGCCAAAATCCTGGCACGGAGTTGGAAATTGAGAAGTACTTTGTCAAAATTCCAATTGCAAGTCCGCGGACAGGTTTCGAACTGCGTCAATTTCCGACTCATGACTGACTCATCAAAACACACCCCAAAAGTATAGGAGGCACCTTTGAAAAGGCAGTACTTATGGATCCTTGATATGTGAGGGCGCCTTGGCAGACAGAAATCACGAGCGCCGCTAACTGAGCGGCTGGATTGGTGTGCTACACTTCGGCTGACGTAGCGGGAGCTACAGTTTACCGAATTACACACGATTCGGTGTATTGGCTTGAGTGTAGCCCTATAATTTTTCAGTTCATGTCCATGTCAGATAACAATCTAGCACAAAAAGGTTCTATTCTCTTCGCAAAAGTGACAGTCTCGTAACTCTGTTCAACTTCGACAAACATAGCGTGAGGAGAGGATACCGCTCATGCTTAGACTCAGATTTTGCTTATAACACAGCCGTGAACAAAGAGGACCCTTCGGGCCACACTGGAGCTGCCACCACACCGTTTTTTTGACAAAGGGTCATGGGCCCACATCCCTGACCGGTCTTCACATCGTTCACGGCTTTCTGTCATGGACGGCGTCACCGTCAAACTCTGAGAACCTGGAGTGGAAGACTGCATAAGTGGCACAGAAGGAGATGCAGCCCATCCATAAGTATGCAAGCGGCCCTGACTTTGGGATATGGAGGTGGCATGTTAAGATCCACCTTGCGCATAAGGGACTTCTTGAGTGCTCGTCGAGGCGACGGCTACGAGCGAGGAGAAGCAGGCCGTCTTAAAGAAGAACACGGAGGCGCTCATGCTCCTTGTGTCTAGGAAAACCGAGTGATAGTGGGGCTATTTCCAAGGCTACAAGCTGGCAGCTGAAGCTTGTCAAGATATCTGCATCATCCATCAATTTAAGTCATTTTTAAATGAAATATTTGCAATGAAGCGACTCCACACGGTGAGAATCAAGGAAGGAGATGATGGCATCACCACCATGGAGCAGATCAAGTCAATTGTCTCACAGTGCAACGACGTGGATTGGAAGATTGACACGCAACTACAGGCGATGGCTGAGAGGGCTCCACCTCCCATGGGGAGGTGGAGACCTCTCATCACCGTCTTGAGAGGATGGACATAGGAAAAGCTCACCTATGGCGTGGTCGTAGAGTACATCCACAACAAGGTGTAGCAAAGGAGGTACGGGGAACCCTCGTCTTCCTCATCAGCCCTTGTCTTAAAAAAATGTGATGGCAAAATTGGACGCAAGGGAGGTGGCGGACATGGCGGCGGCAAGAAGGGCACCAACAAGGGTGCATGTAGTAACTACAACAAGAAGGGCTAATTGTCCCGTGAGTACACCGAGGAGGCAAAGGCCGGTGGCAAGGATACCAAAGGGAAGAATGCGCTTCTCAATGGTACTGCGAACCACTACCTCAAGAAGGCCAACCGACGATGCCTTGACTCCTAAGCCGAGGAGCACACCCAGATCAAGAAATCCAGATTCATCAACTACATCAAGTCCAACAAGTCCATGATGGTTACAAACGACAAAGTCGAACCGGCGGTTTGCACAAGATGTGGACCTGGAGGTGGTAGTTGGTGCAAAGCGGATGCAGCATGTAATCAAGGACATGCAACACGTACCTGGCTTGGTTGACATTCTAAGTGGCGTCCACTTGAGGTGCTCTTCAGGATAAAGGGGGCGGTTGTGTGAAAGGATGGTGGCGGCAAGACCGTGTTGGAGGCCGAGTGCAAGGGAGGTCCTTATATTGTGGAGACCAAGGTGATCCCCACATTGACAGATTAAGCAGACTCACACGAACACACCGTCAATCTGGCCAAAGGAGGGGGAGCTGATCTGGGGCTTTGGCACCAGCGACAGGGGCATTCCTCACCTGTAGTCGTGAAGGAGATGGCGAAGAGCAAACTGGTACGCGACCTCGTAGTCGACGGTGCAGAAGAGGCGACAGATGCAGCAACACACAAACGTACGAGCCTTACATTTCGGGCAAGGCGTGGCACAATTGTTCAACGAGAACGTGAATCGTGCCTCGCACCTGCTGGAGTTCGTGCACAACGACATGTGCGGACCATTCAAGATGGCTTCAAAGTACGGCATAATTTATTTTTCACCTTTATAGATGACTATAGCAGAAAAATCTAAATGTACTTCATGAAGGAGAAAGGCGAGGTGTTGGACCGGCTGAAAGAGTATGTCACCGGGGTGGAGAGACAGACTAACGGGAAGGTCAGAGCAATACGTAGTAAAAACAGTGGAAAGTATGTGGGCTGTAGTGGATGACTTAAGCATTAGGGTATAAAATGGGAATAAACAATGCCATATTTGCCTCAATCTAATGATGTGGCACAGCGGGCAAATCAGACACTTTTGAACATGGTACTGACCATGTTGGTGGATGCAGAATTACCGTGAAGCTTCTGGATGGAAGCTGTGCATACGACGAGCTACACCATCAATCTCACCCTGATAGCATTGCTAAAGGGGAAGAGTGGCTAAAGATGCCGTGAGAGGTTTGGAGTGGGTGCAAGCCAAGTGTGGCACACCTGAAGGTATTCGGGTGTAAGGCGCACATAATGGTGTAGGCCACGCAATGATGCAACATCAAACTGGAGTCAAGGGAAAAGCTGTATCTCTTCCTTGGCTATGAGAGCATACACAAGGCACACCGACCCTACGATATGTGCAAGGAGGAGGTAATCCGCAGCTGAGACGTCAAGTTCAATGAGTAATGAAGTTACATGAGCAGGAAGGACATGTGTACGATAGACTCTCCGAAGATGGGGGAGTGGTTCCAGCTCCTTGACTACGAGAAAGAGCCAGCAGACACCGAAGTTTAGGATACGGAGTCAGAGTGTGGGAGACCGAGCGTTGGCAGTGCAATAGAGGTAGCAGGAGACATGGAGGACTTTGATAATGATAAAGCTGATGAGGAGATCCATTAGAAGGATCCGGCGGATGAGGCACAAAGGGTGTCAAGACGTGCACTCCTGGCGGAATACACATTGGGTGTTGGTGTAAAAATCACTGGACATGTCGCCCGCCGGGGCGATGTTTTGCCAGAGTGATAGAGACCTTTGGGGAGCTGACCGGTCGATGATTCATTGGAGCATGCAGAGTTGGAGGGATTGCAGCAGAGCAAGGAGGCTCCACCAAAAATGCCGCGCCAAAGCGGGAGGCGGGGGAGAGCGGGGAAGCATTTTGAAGCAGGCACCGAGAGATAGATCGGCATGATGTGGTGCATGCTGGCTGCATCAACGGAGCGAACGATCGTGTAAGAGGTACCTGCGTTGTGTGGCTCAAAGGGGAGCAATAGGATACAGCCTTTAGATCGGAGTTGGCGTCCATCACGAAAAAAAACACGTGGTAGCTGGTTGATAGGCCAAAAGATGCCAAGGTCATCGGTTCAAAGAATGTCTTCAAGTCCAAGTATACAAAGGAAGATGTGGTTGAAAAATACAAGGCACAGCTAGTGGTGAAGGGATACGCGTAGCAGAAGGACAAGAACTACGATGAGATGTTTGCTCCCGTCGCCAAGTTCACAAGCATCTGGGTGATCCTTGTGGTGACAGCCGCAAAGGATATGGAGCTCCACCAAATGGATGGAAAGAGGGCCTTCCTTAACAGCATCATAGACAAAAATGTCTACATGGAGGTGCCGGAGGGGTGGAGGTGCTGGAGGGCAAGGTGTGCAAGCTGCAAAAGTCCTTTAACGGCTTAAAAGAATGGCTCTGATGCTGGTACCAACAGACGGATAGCTTCATGGCACAACTCAACTTCAAGCGTTGTGAGTCGGATCATAGTGTGTATGTGTGGCAACACAAGCAGCTCCATCAGATCACCGCACTCAACGTGGACAACCAGATTTTGTGCTCCACGGAGAAGCTGTTTGAGCGTTTGATTGGTCCACTCCATTTTCCCTTTAGTTTGAGGATGAAACAATATTGATAGTTGGATCCAACTGCCCTAACGTGTCATGAATTCGCGCCAAAAATGGTTAGTGAAGTGGCTGTCTCTGTTGCTGATGATGGTACTTGGCACGGCGTGTAGCCGTACGATCTGGTTTCCAAAGAGCCGTGTTGTTCCCTTTGCGGTGACGGTGGTCGTGGTCGGGATGAAGTGCGACATTTTTGAAAACCTGTCCACCACCATGAGGATGGCATCATAGCCCTCGAGAGTGGCATTCAATCCCATCACAAAGTCCATGCTCATGTCAACCCATGTCTATTTCAAAACAGGGAGAGGTTGGAGTAGTCTTCGTGGTCTTGTGCGACAGTTCTGCTCGCTGACATGTGTCACACGATTTGTAGAAGGTTGCCACGTCAGTCTGCATCTTGTCCCATTTGTAATCCTTTGCTTGCTACTTGCACATCTTGTCCTCTGGACCGATATCGTGACATTCCTCCAATAGCATCTGCCAACTCCTCGTTTGGTGGTACAATGACCTTGCGAGTGAATCATCGTCGCTAGTTGGGTTCGTCAAACCATAACGTGGTTTTGTCGTACCCGCTGAACTCCTCATAATCCTTTGTGAACAGCCTCGCAAGGTACGGTCTCGTTCGATGAGTAGCGTACTGATCTCGACCATCAGATTTGATTTCTGACTTCTAGTATTCGCAGGATTTTTTTCGAGGTCATTACTCGATGTTGTGGTCAATGTTGGATTCAAGGAACTCCGTCCATCAAGTTTGTTCGCTTCTTCTTCGCTGTCTCCTGAGCTCCACTCGGTGGTTTTAAAAAATGAGATCAAAGAGAGGTACTAACACCCAAGTGTAGTCCTTTATGAATAACTATGGCAGTTGTAGAAGCCCAAAAAGACTTGGACGTCCCAGTCAATCAGCAACTGCATCCACCTTTTCCGGGTCCATGGTCATCCGTCCGCCACCGATGATATCGTCAAAAACTCGATAAACGATGACTGGATTTGCATTGAAGAGTTTTCCAGAGAATGGCTCTCTTCGTACATCCTCACTAACCTTTTGGACATGTCCATTGTGCTCCTCCAGGATGTAGTTGTACACCAGGATGTCATTGAGATACACAACACCAAATTCGTTGAGGTACGGGAAAAAAATGTTATTCATCGTCACCAATAGTTTTATGGGGACATTTGTGAGTCCAAACAAAACCACTGTGAACTCAAAGTGCACATATATGGCGTGTAATGTTGTATTCTTAATGTCACTATCAGATACACGGCTATTATAGTAGCCATTGCTTAGGTCAAATGTGGTGAAAATTGGGCCCCACGGATTTGATCAAAAATTTTCTCTACCCACGGAAGCGGGTAAAGGTTCTTGATGGTGGTTTCATTCAAAGCCCAAAAGTTCATATTTATCCGCATCTCTTCAATTTCCTTTTTCACAAAAATCACATGTGTCACGTAGGGTGTTGTGGAAGTTCTAATGAACCCTTGTCTGAGCATCTCGTCCAGCTACTTCTTGAGTTTGGTCAACTCGTGATCGCTCATCCAGTAGGTCCCCTTCACCTTCGGTCTTTTATCCAGCTTTAGGTCTATTTGTTAATTAAAATTTTGTTGCGGAGGTAGCTCTCGGGGAAGTTTTTCAGGAAAAAACCCTTCAGACTCCTTGACGAGTGATAACAACTCCTCCGGAACGGCTGTTAACTTGTCAGGTGTCAAGGTCATTGTGGTCTCCTCATTTGCTGTAACTTCTTTTGCTTCCCCTCACTCTACGTGGACTAGCCACGCTTGAGCTCTGCGCCGTAGATATCTCTTGGCCATGTCCAAAGATACCGGCTGGCATTTTGTGATTGCTGTAATCTCCTTTACTAAATTTGCCTCTGCGTCTTCCCCATTTTGTTTTGGGTTCCTCGATCACAGGTAAGTGCCATTTTCTTCCATTAATGCTGAAGTAGACTGATCCACTGCTCCAGTCCACTTGCGGAGTATGCCGGTACAAGAAATCTCATTCAAGGATGATATTATGGTCACTCATTGGAAACTTTCTCTAGATGGTCACGGTGTGCAGGTCTCCTATTTGTAGTTGGAGGGATTTACAGAGTCGATGGATTTGCAGCCATCCGTCGACGGTTTTTTTTTTCAAACATTCCTGCAAACCCAGCTTCTGAACCATGTCGTTGCTCATGAAACTGTGAGATGCTCCTCCGTCCCATAGTATTTTTTGGCTTTTATAACCCCTCTATTGTACTCTTAGCAATATCACTAGGTGGTCATCCTCGTACCCCTTGTCAAACTTTGCAATCGCAAAAACCCTCGTTTGCGGTGATGTGAGTCGCTCAGATGGACAATTGGTCGGAGTAGATTATTCAGACCGGACAAGAGCTTCACCGTCTACTCCTGCCCTTTCCTCATCTTTTCTCTACATTGTCCATCCCCGTTTGGCCTGCTGCTGACATATTTGACAGCAATTCCAGCAGAGCCATTGATCTCATTGATTGACGGCATCAATCTCCATTGGGGATGAAGTTTTTGTTGACTGTAACTTCCTTCTGCCACCATAAGAATTGTGGCTTTGGGGTCGCCAGCCGTTGGATTCCACAATGCTGTTGATGCGATTAGCTACTGTGAGAAAGGTCGTCTTGGATGCCGAATACATCAATTGCTAAACAGACATCTTGCTTGAGGCTGTTATTGTAGTAGAAATAGAGCTTGTTGGGGTGAGGTCACTGCGAGTGATAATTTCACGAAAACGTCGCGTGTACTCAACCATTTTGGACTGTTTATGCTGGCATTGAATCCTGTACCGTGCGTCAGACTTCTTGTTCATTTTTCTAGAGCAAGCGAGATTTGCACGTATGAAATCCTTCTAGTTCTCTGATGGCATCATTGAGTCATGCCACGTAAGGTTGATACATTCAAGAGCTAGAACACCTATGGTTGGTGATGTGAGAGTGGTTGCATGAGCTGTTGATCTGCCCCTGCCGATCTCTCGCTGCCATTGGTTGGTCTTTAGATCGGACCACCAACTCAAAGCCATTCATTGCAAGAAAGATGCCAGGAGGTCAACTTTTTTTCTTCTTCTTTTTTTTTTTTTTCGTTGTTGACCCTAGCTGCGGTGAAGTGCACCTCCAAACTCGTTAGCCACATCATGACCGTCGGTCCTTTTGAATGTGTAGGATCAAATGGACCAGGGATTGACGGTCAAATCTGGGGTTCACTCGAGAGTTGAATACTTCTCTCAGTGAGCATTTCTTCACGCGCATGGGAATGCCAAAGCTCCGCAATTGTTGCGGTGAGTTGTTGATAGAACAAAAATAAGACACATAGTACCATGCTGAACTCCAAGGAAGTGGTGCTGATTGCTATGTGCCATTCTCAACCGTTAACAATCCTGGTATGCCGGAATAGGACCACACATGAGGGAAAAAAACTCACGTCCGCATGAAATGTGATGCATCAAAGAAAGTGACAAGCAACCGATTATTATTCGTAGCATAACTTAGAGAGGGAACAAAATTTGTAGAGAAAAACACGATCAGGGAGAATGGGATATTTCAGCAGTTTATAATTCACAGTAAGTGTAGTTTGTAGAAAAGTGTCAGAACTATCAAGAGCATATGTACAAGTGCAAAAACAAGAATGAGGTATACTTGGTATCTTGGACACTCGAGTTGAGCGACACATGCAAAGAAGTTGGGGACTTCTGAAACTATCAAGGTGCTTATTTATAGAAGTATAGCGCCTACAAGAAATGACCGAACAGCACCAAAACATCGATGCAGTTTGTGACAGATCTGTCGATCCTTCTGGAAATAGTTGAAATGTTTATAACATTCTTGAATGGAACACTGGAGGTTGATGGCTCTGGATCCTCTCAGAGTGCATAGTTTCATGGATGGATGGATGTTTCAGAAATGAGAGAACATGCTAGACCAACTGCAAGTCTAATCGCATCAATCGGTTGAGAATCCACGAATTCATGGTCTGTCAAAGTTGGGAGGTGGTGTTGGCCGTCCGGGTTTGGACGGCAGACTTGTGTACCGGCCAGTAAAATGACCCGGTGGTGACCAGTTCACCACCAGAACTGGTCACCACCAGTGACCAGTTCACCCTAGAACTGGTCAACACTGGTGACCAGTTCCGACTCCCACCACACCCCATGGCCGAGGTGCCTTATGGGGGGTGCTAGCAGCAACATCCCATGGTTTGTTGGAGCCACGTGTGCTTCAGATTGTGGCTTGATGGTTCATTGAGGTCCAGGGTGCTTCGGTGATCGGGACACAGCATACGCATCAAATTAGCTCACCCAGAATTCAGGACAAATCTATGTCATCCATTTAATTACAAGATTAGCATGACGTTTTCAAAACGCACAAAGTCGGTAACAATGAAATTCAGAAACATCGAAGTGATTTCAAAGAAAGTATAGTCACGCAAAAAAATTCAAGGCATATTTGTGTTAAGGAAGTTTCAGTGAAAGTCTTTTTTTCATGTCCATTAAACGAGCTGTGAACATGATTCCAAGAGGCAATTTCTAAGAAACATTGTTAATCGTCTAGGGCATTTTCTTAGAATGATCCATACCATATGTTCTAGTCATGTACACAACTAATGAAGTGTGTGGATTTGGGGTGATTGGGCATAAATGAGAGATTCAGTAGTACTTCCTCTCAATGCCTGGCTTTGGCTCTGATAAAAGGTGTGAGAGAGTGTGCTTCCAGAAGATTGGGCCTCAGTGCGTGAAGAACATCGTCGCAGCGAAAAGAAAAACTTGGAGATAGTCTGGAACCTATGGCTGGATATGATAGGATATGACAGGTTAGTTAAAGCGAGCAATGTACACAATATTTATACTCCCTGGAGGAACAATCCTAGCCTTTGCCTTATGGTCTCCTACATTTATACAACGAGCTATGTGCTCTACTTGTACCTAATGGTGGTTGAAAGAAAGAATTCCCATACCATCGATCTGCCCAGGTCGATGATCTTTCGTAGTCCCTACATGCCTGTGTGGTGTACGCATTCTTCTCCAATGAGTCGCTTTACAAGCTGGAAAATACCGCGTATGGCTCCAGGATCTGGGTTTGGTCCCAGTGTTTTACATGCCTCCTGAGTACTGCCACCGTCGCATGGTCAAAGTCATCGATACTACTATCACCGTTGACCGTGACCGTTGTCGGAGGTCCACCTCCAAAGGGCTCCCCTCGAGCGTAAATATTTCCCTATTTACCAAGAGGGTGAAATCCACCATCGCATGATGTGTTTGGAATACCACACAAATCTGCTAGTAAAACACGCCCCAAGTCTGATGTCGCTTGCTCGCTTGCTTGAATACTTGTATGCCCTCTCCCTCTCTCCCCCTCATCCTCCTCCTCCTCCTCGCATTTGTGGTCAAGCAGAGTCTAGCTCAACCATGAGTCAAATTCCAAATATTGGAAAAAGGCCCTGATGCCCCTGAAATTCCACCGAAGCCTCGGGTATCCCAGAAAAGAAGGGAACCTTCTTACATGCATTGTCCACCGAAGCTGTTTTTTACACCTCACGTACACGCTGTGTTCTGATTCATAGTGTTTGAAGCTGAGCTGCACAATGTAGCCATCCATCTGCTGGTCCCTGTACCACAATGGCTGTTTTATCCCAAACGGCTTTCACAGCCTGCAGACCTTGCCATGGTGAAGGTCCATTCCCGCCAACACCTCCATGAAGATTTCATTGTTGAGGATGCTATTGAGGAATGCCATTTTGACATCCATTTGGTACAGCACCATGTCCTTGGGAGTTTCCCTGATGAAGATCACCTTGATGCCCGTGAACTTGGCAACGGGGATGAATGTCTTGCCGTAGTGTTTGCCCTTGTGCTACGCAAACCCCTTCACCACCAATCGTGCCTCTTACTTCTCCACCTTACCCTCCTTTGTGTACTTTTTTTTTAAGACCCACTCGGAGCCAATGACCTTGGCATCTTTCCGCTGGTCCACTAGCTCCCAAGTATTGTTCTCAGAATAGACGCCCACTCCAACTTGATAGCTGCGTCCCACTGCTCCCCTTTGCTTCGTGCAAGTACATCTTGCATGATTTTGGCTCTGTTATGGCTGGTGTCATGCTCATCGCCATGCTGATCCAGCTCCCTGTTTTGTTTCATTGTTTGCCACATTATGATGCCTTTGGCTATGTCACAACGATTTTGGTGATGCCAACTGCTCGCTTTGTTGCCGCTCTATGATGGCCTCATTCTCGTCTTTAACTTTATTCGCTCTGGCTGCTGTGTTCTACATCCTGGTGGCGTTGAATCTGCACCATTGCCCTACTATGCTCCGACACCGTTGTACTCCAAAGACACGTTTTTGCCGTCGGCACCCGCCGGCTCCACCTCATTGGTGAGAAGCTGGAACCACTCCCCCTGCTTGGAAGAGTCCACCATGCCGATGTTGTCTCTGCTGCTGTAGCTCCGGTGCACATCGAAATCGATTTCACAACTGTTTTAGGCCTACTCCTTGAATAATTCATAGAGCTGGTATGCCTTTCGCATGCTCTTGTAACCAAGGAAGAGGCACGGCTTGACGCAAGTGTCCAGTTTTCCATTGCACCATTGTGCCACCTACACCATCGCATGAACCTTATACCCAGAGACCTTCAGGTATGCCACACTAGGCTTACGCCTGCTCCATGCCTCCTGCAGCATCTCTCAGCCACTCTTCCCCTTCAGCACCACTGTTAGGACAAGGTTGATGGTGTGGCTTGCAGGACATACTGCTTCTGTCCCAAAGTTCTTTCGCAATCCCACATGTATGAGCATTGCTTGTACCATTCTGCTCAGTGCCTGGCTTGATCTCTCTGCCAATCGTTAGATTGTGATGAGTAGGGCATTGTATGCTTCCACTTGATGCCCTGCTACTTTAACCACTTCATGCAGCCCATGTCCTCTCCACCATTTTTGCTACATAGCACTCTGACCTTGCAACCTGTCTACCTCTCCACCGCGGTAACGTACTCCTTCAGTCGGTTCAGAATGTTACCTTTCTGTTTCATGAAGTATACATATAGATTTCTACTACAGTCATTGATGAAAGTGAAAAAGTCTACTTGCTGTCCTTTGGTGGTTTTTTGAACAGTCCACACATGTCATTGTGCACGACCTCCAACAGGTCTTGATTATAACTCGCATTCTCATTGAACAGCTTGCACCACAGCTTTGCACTCTTCGTGCACTGCTATATCTGTTGCACTGCAGATGAGGCCATAGACCATTTCGTGCTTTGCCCATTTCTTCACGATTACAGACAACAAATGCCCTAGCCTCCGGTGCCGGAGCTCCAAATCAGCTCCTCCAACTTTGGCCAAATTGACTGTGCGAATGCACAGTCATATATAGGTTTTTTGCGTATGCCACTACATGGATCACCTTAGTCTCCATGATGTAGAGCCCGCCCTTGCATTTCACTTCCGGCACAACTTCGTCACCGCCGTCCATGCGCACCACTGCGCCTTTTCTGCAAAAGAGTACCTCATACCCCTTGTCCATCAAGTGGATAACACTTGAATTTCATTGATACCAGGGATATGATGGACATCACGCATGACAGATAACATCTTTTTACCATTCACCGCCATCTCCATCTCGACGTCTCCTTTGCCAACCGCCGGCTCGACATTGTCGTTGGAAACCACCATCGACTTGGTAAAATTGGTGCAGTGAATGATCTCCATCTTCACGACTTGGATGTCCTCCTCAGCGTTGGAATCCAGGCATAACCTTTTTGCCCCCTTGAGGTTGTGGTTCTTGGTTCCGTTGAGGAGGCCCTTCTTGCCTTTGGTATGCTTGCCGCCCGATTTCATCTCCTCTGGGCACTCAATGGCCCAATGACACTAATTGTCGCAATTGTGGTATGCACGCTTCCTGGCGCCCTTCTTCCTGCTACCCTTGGCACCACCTCCATTGCCACTGCTTCCTCCACCACACATTTTGGTGGCCAGGGCCGATGAAGAGAAAGCGGCATTTCTGCCACTTTGATGTTATGCCAAGGACTGTGCCATAGGTGAGCTTTCTCTATACCCATCCTCCAAGGAAGGTGATGAGAGGGCTCCAAATGTCAGATATTCCCATGAGGAGGATCATCACCTACAGATACAACCAAACCTTCCACTCCATATTGTTACATTCCGAGGCAAGTGACTCAAACTACTACATGGCAGAGAGGATGTCCCCTCCCTTCTTGGTCCTCACCGTTAGTCATGAGCAATGTTGATTGGTAGATGGTGCAAAGCTTTTTCCATAACTCAACGACCAATGTACAGTTTTGGAATCAGCCCCACCGAGTCTTGACAGTAGACAAAAGTAGGGGCATGAGCGCCTTTGTGTTCTTCCTTGCAAAGGCCTTCTTCTCCTTCTCATTTGCATTAGCCTCATCAAGCACCTCTGTGCCCTTCATCAAGATGAGTAACCCCTTGTGCACTAGGTAGATCTTGAAATTCCACCTCCATATCCCAAATTCAGGACCATTCGTGAAATCTTTGATCATTCGCAGCTCTGTCTTTTGCACCATGTTGCACTTCTGGTACCCGGGTTGTCCGACGATGATAACGAAGCCATCCGTGTCTCTCATCCTCTTTGCTGTGGAAGCAATGAACGTTTTGGAACATTCAGGGCTGTGGGCCCATAATAGTTTTGTTAGAATTACTGTTCCAGCTCGTACGGGCAGGAATATGAGACCAAGCGTTCACTTTCTGGTTACCACACGCTATGTGAGCAGAATTTTCATGAGATTCTACAATATCCAGAGATCAAACGGCTCGAGATAATTCTTCTGCTTTTTATTTGGAAAAGGAACACATCAAAAAAGTTATAGTGCTATTCATGAGCTTTCTAACACACTAAACCGCATGCGATTTTGACAACCATAGCTTCCATTACGCGATTCAGAGTGCATTACTACGTCTCTGTTTCTGTCAATGCACCTGCGTAAGTCGCTCGAGCGTCCCCCCCCCCCCACCCTCCACCGTATCGAATGAAGTGAATGGGGAGTATTAATATTGGCCGACTATTTACACTGACGTAGTCACTGACATACTTATGTAAATTTTTGTATGTTCGCACGATACACTTCGCGATACACTCCCCCAATACACCCTCGAGAATTTTGGGGGGGGGGGAGGGGGGACGACCAATAAATAAAGCAGTTTGCGAGCATTCTGGGAGTTGTTTTCGTTTATGTCTTACATTTTTACATTCGTCATGAACCGTCGATAATCAACGATGGACATATTGGATAAGCTCGCTACTACTTTATAAAAAATACACAAGTGTATTCTTTCTCATGTCTACCAGATACACTTTCCAATACACTCACCAGATACCCTTTC
>SZWC01021062.1:30180-47431 GCA_023375785.1 Penium margaritaceum
GCTCGTCGACCCCCCCCGGAAGTCGAAGTGTATTGCAGGGGTGTATCGGGTAATGTATCTGGAGGAGGACCGAATTGATACACAAGTGTATTCATACACTTGTGTACAATTTTGCGTTGACTAGAGATACACTCCCCGATACACCCGCCCGATACACTCGGGTTGTTTTGGGGGGGGGGAGATCGGGACAAGAAAATTCATTAGTGTACATTTCTGCGGGTCTCCATGATACACTCTCTGATACATTCACCAGATACACTCGGGGAGGGGGGGGGAGGGGGGAGTCGACTTCGAGTGAATCTCGGAAGTGGGACTAGCGAACAAAATGCAAAGTCACCGAATGTCCATTTGAGTCCGTAAGAACAGTGTATCTGCTCCGTGTTCATTTCTAGCAAAACTATGTCTAGGCAAGAAATGTCCTTCACGAATGTGGAGGACAGAACTAGGCAAGTAAACAACAACGGGTTTTATTTTGAACTTTTTTTTAAATTATGTTTAGGATTCACGGTTACGGATTTTACACCCCCTCTGAAAATGAAATTGAATTTGTTCATAAAGACATTGGTGATTTAACAAGTGTATACACGAATATGTACTTCTAGGAAATGAAGATATGAGAGGAGTAGTATACATAAGTTACTTGGTGTATAAAAGTGGGACGATTAACCATAACTCGAATCTCTACAGAGTTCAAGGAGCGGAAGGCACAGACTACATTGTATAACATCAAAGCTAGACTATAGGTAAATTATTGGAATAGACTTCAAAGGAAACACACAAGCCAACCTGTGGAATTTTTTCTTTGTTTTCATAGCATCTACACAGCTTACCGTGCACACGTGGAAGGCTACGGATGATTACCACACACTTCAAAGATGCCAGTATTTTGTTCCCGACTACCAAATTGCAGCAACTTTTAATTATTGGAGAAATACTGGTGATTTATTTCTTGTAATCTCTAATGCCAAAGAACCCCACGTTAGCCATGGAGTAGACACTACAACAGAGCGTATAGCAACTCGGAGCCCTCAAGCTGGAGAACAATCGGCTCAATTGGAAGATGGCTGATCTATGGGATGAGGCTGACACTGGGCAATTTCGGACGGCCTAGTCAAGGAGACCGCCGATACCAAAGCCAAAAATCTCCTGAACCGTTCCATCCCACAGTCAAGGGTGCGAGCATATGGACCTGGTTGTTTGTGATAAGAGTTACTTTCTGGCTCTGGGAAACCCACGAGAGGATGATGTTGTGCGTGTTTAATTTGTGGTGACACTACTATGCAGTGTAGTATTGGAGTGGTAGAGGCAGATGAATGTGCTGGTTACTGGAAGCGAAGGTGCGAACACATGCATGCCTTATTTTCGCAGCCAGGCAGAGGGCAAGCTTAAGCGCATGAACAAACAACATGGGAGCATTTGAAGAAAGCTCTTTAAAATTGCATTGATCTCCTGAATGGCTCCATGGTTGCATGAAACAAGCTGAAGCAACTGAAGCAGATTGGTTCTGTTGAAGAGTCAAATGTCTTTTCTTGGCATGGTGCTCAGAGATCGACGTATAAGTGAGCCGCAGATGACAGAAAAGTACCTTGATGGATTGAAGGCAGAGATTCAATGAACACCGGCACTCAGGGGAATCGTGGAGTTTGAAGCAATGGTGGTCACTGCTGAGTGCGTAGACGCAATGTGCTACCATCAAGGGGGCATCCGTGAAAAGCCATAGAATTTTTAGCGTTGAGCACAGCACCTCATAGAGATAAACACAGTGCAAGGAGACCAGCAGCAAGAAAGCCATGTGATGTTGTTGTTGGGTCTGCACGAAGCCTAGACAACACAAGAAGGACTGCAAAAAGAAGCAACAAGGAAAAGGCAACCAACAGTTAGTAGCAGATGGCCAACAACTGGGAAAGTTTGTCTCCATCGGCAACCACCAGCGACAAATGTCCTTCAAGAAAAAGAGAGATGCCGTGTGTATTGCTGCGGAACAAAGGGGAAGGGAGCACTCTAAAATTCCTCACAGAAGTCAATTTTGTTTGGCTGATTCTGTCGATGGCAAGGGACGCCAGACTTGCCGAAAGATAAAATATTTGCTGAAATAAGGCAAGTCACACTTGTTTTCCAGCGACAAGAGTGTAGAAAGGTTGAGGCTTGTACGGCTACCTAGGAGGCTAACAAAGGCCAAGCTGGTGAAAGGGGTGAAAGTTGGGCCAAGTATGAATTGCCTCTAAAACCTTTGAGAGTTCGTCTAGGTAGGCAACTGTGCAAGGTGAACTTTTGCACGTGCCTGATGGATGCCCAGGATGCATTTTTTTGGCGTGAGTGTCTGTACCAACAGAATCATGCTGTGGATTGGGTATGCAGCTATGTGCAATTGATGAGAACTAGAAATAGTGTTTTACCACTGTGGGCCGCAGAGAAGGACTCCAAGGTAGGCAAGGTTCTGTGATTGAATTATGAGCTGAAGCGTTGTCAGCACAAGGAAGACCAAGTTTGCCTTGTGTGGATGCGGTAGAAGGAAGTACCACTACCAGTACCAGTTTTCCATAGAGGCAAAGGAACAAAAAAGTATAATATTAAAAAGCTCCATCAGTAGAGCCATTGGAAGGCATAAAGGGAGTGTTAGAAAACTATGTTGACATGTTTCTTACTGAGCTACCAAAGGGTTCACCACCAAATCAGGACATGAACCATCTAATTGAGCTACTTGTGAGAGAAAATCTAACTTTGTGCGCTGCTACTTTCATGAGTGGAAATGAGCTGAGAGATCTCAAGAAGCAGTTAGAGGAGCTTAAGAAGCAGGTATTGATCAGACCATTGGTGTCAACTTACATTGCACTGGTCCTCTTTGTGAAGAAAATGACATGGGAGCTACAGATGTGCATAGACTCATGTTGACTAAACAACATGTATATCAAGAACCAGTACCCAATGCCAAGGGTCAAGGAGATGTTTGACCTGTTGGAGGAGCACACTTGTTAAGCGAGATGGACTTTTGATCAAAGTACCATCACATCTGGATTGCGCTGTAGGATATGGAGAAGACGGCCCATCAAATGCGGCACATCCATTTTTATTTCCTTGTGATGCCAGTTGGGTTGACCAACACACCTGCAACATTCATGAGCCTCATGAACAGAATCTTCCACCCTCACTTGGACCAGTTCGTGGTGGTGTTCCTTGACGACATCCTTATCTACTCCCAAACTGTGGAAGAACATCGGTAACATCTTCGACAGGTACTGGGCAATTTCCATAGAGAGAAGATGTTTGTAAAGATATCCAAGTTTGAGTTAAAGAAGAGGAAAGTGAATTTCCTTGGGTACATCATGAGAAACAATGATCTTTGCACGGACCCAAAGAAGGTGGAAGCAATGAAATAATGACCGATACGAAGATGAATACGTGAAATCCAAATCTTTCTAGGCTTTGTCAACTATTACCGGAAGTTCATATGTGGGTATGCAAAGAAGGGTGTGCCACTCACTCAGCTGTTGAGGGAGGATCACCGATGGGAATGGGGCGAGAGTGAGTAGACGAGCTTTGAGGAGCTCAAGTGTGTAATATGTGGTGCTCCAGCCCTGGTGCATCTGATGCATCCAAAGAGTAAGTCATAGAGACGGACACAAGCGGCTACGCCATTGGGGCAGTGCTGATGTAGGACCAAAGAAAGGGGCCGCAACGAAGTGTGAATGCCTGTTGTAAGTTGCAAGGTGCACAACTGAACTGCACAATCCGTAAGGAGGAGATGCTGGCTATGTTCCACGCCTGAAAGCATTAGCGGTGTTATTAAGATTATTGAAAATGCATGGTCTTCAGGGATCAATATAGCCTGATTACTCGAAGACATAGCCAAACCTTTTTCATTGGAAAACTCTCTTGATGGAGTTTTTTAAGGGAAGTTTTTACTACAAGAACTGGTACAAGCCTGGGAAGGTAAATCTGGCAGATCCTCTATTGAGGAGGCCAGACTTCAACCTCAATGCTATCCAAGCACTGATGGGATCTCCAGTCATGCATAGCCCATTGAAGCATGGCTATTGCGTGGACAGAGATCTCATTGGTGGTGCGTTGAAGTATGCCACACAGGATGGAATTTATTTGCAAATGGGGCAAGAGAAAATGATTTTCATGAAAGAATATGCGTCATTGAAGTATTTGCTGTTGGACAAGGCTCATGACACCCACTTATTGGATCACGTCAGCTTCAACAAGACACAAGTTTCTGACACACCAATACTAGTGGCCATAACTGGCGACTAACCACAAGAGGTTTGTGAGCAGCTACGATGTGTACCAACGCATGAGGGCATGAAGGACCAAGCCAACAGATTACAACCATTTCTTACACCAGATTGCCCATGGACAGGCATGTTGCTCGACTTCATCTGCGGGTTTTCTGTGATGGAACAAGTTTACAACACGGATGGATCAGTTCTCGTAGATGGCACTTTTCATCGCCTGTCCAAGGAGCATTACCATTGCTGGGACAGCTCAACTCAGCTCAGCTACTGTTATTAAGTTACATGGAGTTCTGTAGGCAGTGGTCTCACATCACAATCCATGTTTCACATTGCAATTTTGGAGGGATCTCATAGGGAAACTGGGCACAAGGGTACGATTGACTACAACATACCACCCATAGAGCGATGGGAAGACAAAACGCACGAACCAAACTTTGGAGCAGCAAGTGCAGAGCATGGTTTCACCAGATGGAGAGGGTTGGAGGAGAAGATCAGAGTGGCAGGATTGCCCTAAAACTCAGCACTGTCAGCACCAACAGGAAACCCACCATTTGAGGTGCTTTACGACCACGAGCCACTGAGCCCTGGCCCCCTTTTTCTACATCAACTTGTCTTCCGGCTGTCCAGGAGATTGTTGATGGGTTTGCCACCTAATGGGACGTAGTGTGGCAACGGCTGTTGAGGTCACAGGAGCAGAAGAAGAAGCAACCAGATAATAATTGATCTGTAGACGAGTTTCAACGGTTGATCAGGTGATGTTGAACTTTGCCAATTTGAAACTGATGGGATTTGGGAGCCCGGAGCTCAAATCGGGATGGATGAGCCAATAATGCATTATGGAGAAGTGGCCGGTCATGTCCTACACCCTGGAGCTACCAGCTCACTACTCCAACAACCCGTGCTTTGTGTCTATCGCGTCCCCAATACCTTCTTCCAAGGTCATAGGACAGATTCATCCCCTACCATCGCCAGAAGGGACGCCGACAAGAGTTTTTTGGCGAAGGGGTGTCTGATTGAGCACAAATCAGGGAACAAGTAGCCAACTACAACCTTGGTAGGACCAATATTGTTCTCCAAGGGTATGTCAGGCACACAGAAATGTTGCCCCACCAATGGGGGAAGTGGATGTAACAAGGTGCCCTTCTTTTCTGGTGTACCTAAGGCTTCATCAGCATTTCAAGGGCATCTGGACCTTTTTCTGATTTCTGGAAATTCGACTCACGGTCGAGCTCATCTTTGCTCGACCGCGAGTGCAAGGATGAAGAGGGAGAGTTGAGCACGCCAGAATGAAAGGGAGGGAGCAAGAAAGCACAAGCCAAGGGCGTGATGTGCTTGGCATTCTAAACACACCACGGAAGGGTGAATCTCACACTCACAGTGAATAGCATAAAATTTAAGCTATCCATCGAGGCGATTTCTGTAAACATGGACTCGAAAAAACTGGTGTGGTCAATTGAGATAGCAGGATCAATGACTGCCACCGTGCGACAGTCGTAGTATTTTGGGGGCATGTGTAATAGAACAACCAAACCCATCACCGAGAGCAATACGCAGTGATGACCGGCTCACGAAGCGGCTTATTGGAGGCTTGTGCCTCCATCGCATGGGTGCCGAGGGACTAGGTTAGACCCTCGATCCGGATAGATCGACAGGCAGGGACTTCTTACACTGACCATTAGGTGTAAGTGGGGCACCAGGTACAAGTGCAATTAGCTTGACATAGCAAGCTAGGAGAGCAATGGGATGAAGCCATTACTAGCCAGAAAAAAAATATAAATACCTTGTACATTGCTCATTATGAATAAACTATGATACCCTGTAATGTCTAACTCTTGCTTCCAGAATATATCCAAGTTTATCTTTTTGCTACGCCTGTGCTCTCAGCACACTAAGGCCAACTCCTTTGATAACACCAACGATGTGGATGGGCAGAAGTCCACCTTCAACTACATGTTCTTCCTCACAAGTGCATCGGTCTCATGGTGAAGAAAAAACAAGGACTTTGTTGCCAACTCGAAAGTGGAAGCGGATTACATTGAGCTAGCAGAAGAGGTCAAGGAGCTTGTATGGCTCTGCAAGCTATTCGGGGAGCTTGGCATATTGTAACAAGAGCCTACGGTGTTTCAAGAGTACAACACAGGCTCTATCTTACTAACCAGAAATCTAACATAACGCAGGAGGAAAGAGCACATTGATGTACACTACCACTATGTACGCATCATATTCGAAAAGGTCAAGGTTGTATTACATCATTGCAAAACAATGCATATGCTTGCAAGTTGCTTGACCAAGGCGCAACCCAGAGACCGGAATTTCATGAGTGTAACAAGCCTTGGGATTAAGGGATTTTGGGCTCAAGAGTGATATGGAAGACGAGCAGGAGTGAGTAGGGAGGTATACGGCATAGATGTTAAAGAATTAGAGGTTAAAGAATCCATCAATCAGTTAAAGAATCCACGACTTTATGGTCCATCAAATCTGGGAGGTGGTGTTGGCCATCCGGGTTTGGATGGGAGCCATGTGTACCAGCTGGAAAAATGATCCGGTGGTGACCAGTCTAACTTGTACTACTCACGCCATGGCCAAGGCGCCCCTTGGGGAATGCTAGCAGCAATATCTCATGGCTCAATGGAGCCATGTGCACTTTGGAATTGTGGCTTAATTTTTCATCAAGGCCGAGGGCGCTTTGTGAGCCCATCACTTGTGCTAATGGTGGGATAGAAACATAGACACAATGATGCACTCCAAATTGCGTAATTGACGAAAACGTCATTAAAGTTGTGCACGGTTTTGTGATGTGAAAAATTTGTGACTAGCACTAAAACATTGCTGAGTTGGTCCAAACAACAAAAAAAATCATCCCCAGCTCTTTGACATTTGGGTCTTGCTGAATTCCATCAAAACTCTGCTCACATAGCATGTGGTGGCCAGAAAGTGCACGCTTCATCTTAAATTGCTTCCCAAACAAGATGTGGACTTCACACAACAGTCAGACCACTTCAGAGCAACATTTCCAACATGTCTTATCATATCCGCCAATTTGTTTGTAGCCCTTTGCAAACATTGGCTTTCATGTACACATCTTGTTGCATATGCAATGCGTTGATCTTGGCTATCCGATTTGGTTTCCAATTGAGAGAATTGACTGGATCTGTTTTGACGGGCTGGTACTCAATGTTGAATACAACATTGGACTAAAGAAACTCCATCCTTCAAGTTTTTTGACAGCTCAGATTTAGCTGACTCTTCAGATGTTTGAAGAAGTGAGGGTTGGTGCAGATGATACATTTTTGGCTTATTAATAACACAATAACATGCTGAACTTGTGCACAAATACAATGAATCCTTCTTTGTGCACAACATAGCACGGCTCTGGCCCACGTTGTTTCCATGACATGTTTACAACCGGTTTTTCTCCACCACCATTGTTTTGGAGGATAATGACAACAACTGATTTGTTGGATGATTCAATGGCCATATTCTGTTCCGATGTACGATCTCCTAATTGTAGGGCTCACGCCGAGGTGAGAGCATTTATCAAGGAGATGAATGCTTCTTTCTCACGTATCACCAATTACATTCAGTAGATTTTTAGTGAGATTGGACAAAGGTACTAACACTCAGGGGAAATCTTGCATGAGTTGACGAATTCTTTTTTACAAGGCCACAAATACTTGGACGTCCTATGTGTTTGTCACCATTGGCTAATGAGCTGCCGAAGGTATCATTTTGATTCCATTGCGATAAAGCTGCCGCCAATGGTGTGGCCCTCAAACTTGAATGAACAGCAACCAAAGTCCCACTTTGACCATTTCTCTCTTGTCAAAACAAACATGAATTCTTGGAGAATTTAATTGTGCTCCTCATATGCGCAGCTAGAAACCAATACATTGGAAAATTAGATAACAACAAATTATCATCCAAGTACGACCATAATGTTCGTTGTTGCCATAACGTTTGGAAGGACACGCACAAGTCTACACAAGATAGTCGTGAACCTAGGTTGAGCATAATAAATGTGAAACATCATCTTCCTAATTTCCTCACCAGACATGTGGATATGGTGTTAAACGCTCTTTTACTCAATCTTGAAAATCTCGGTCCTGGGATTTGGTGAAAAATCATTTTTGCTAATGGAAGAATGTAGTGGCTCTTGATGGCTTTGTTTTTAACGCCCAATGCACATCCATATTTCACTGGTCTTCTTCTTCATAGAATTTCCCGTTGTTTTATATGATGACATAGATGAGGAAAGGAACTCCTTCCCAAACATCTTGGAGATCTGCCTCTTTAGCTCGATCACCGTGCAATTGCTCATCCGATAGGTCCCCTTGACTTTTGGTGTGATGTCCTGATTCATGCTAATTTGGTGGTCATAGCTGCATCGAGGAGGGATCTCTCAGGGTAGTTCATTACAGAAAACCCCTCTATAATCCTTGATTAATGGTGAAAATCCTCCTGTTATTGGTGGAAACGTCGTCAGTGTCAATGCAAATGAGTCTATGGCAACACATGCCACAATTTCATTGTCCTTGCTTTCCACATGGAAAAGCCACAAGTTACCTCCTCTTCACCACATCCTAAAACAACAACATCACGTGTTGTCCCTATGTATTTGTGAAACTTCCTCTGATTTTCCACCTCTATTGGTTCCTATAACTGGTATTGCTTTATGCATCACTCAATCAGATGCATTTTTCCTCTTCTACCATTAACAATAATGCAAACTCTACCAGTATTCAAGTCCACTTACCCGTGAATTATTTTATGGCAACTCATTGGAGAAGTCCTCCATAATAGTGCATCTTGTAACTCTATGATTTGCAGTCACAGTGGTTATTGGATTCAACAGGCTTACAATCATATGTTAACTTATACTTCCTTCAGATACCCTTGATTTAGTCTTCAAGTACAGCTTCACAACCATGTCATTGCTTGTAAAACCATGATATGCTCCTTCATCCAGTTACAACGATACCCTTTTGCCACTATTGTAATCTTGTGGATAAATCTATGGAATTATTGTGGGCTGTTTTTCCTCATATCCCTCATTGAAATTTGCAATCTCAAGAAAACTTGTTGGCGGAATTCAGCTGTGTGATTGATCAATGTAGATTTTTGTGAATGGACAGGAGCTTCACTTTCTATGCATTCCCTTTGCAGTTTTCCAACTCGTCTAAGTTTCTATAGCTTCTCCCTCTTCTGGCCTATTTTCCACCTCCAAAAAACCTATGAGATGTGACCCAGCTTTCACAACTCCAGCACAAGCATTAACCTTGCTGATTGAAGACGTCAATCATGAGAGTTGGTGCCCCCTTTTAAACACAATTCACCTCTGTAAAGTTAAGAATGTTTGCTTTAGGGTCATTAGCCTTTGGATTGCTGCATATAACCGTTGCAGTCAGCATTGTTGATCTGGTCAGCTACTACGATCATTTACGGAAGGTCGTCAGAAATACATGTATCATTGTTGGACACGCATCATTGGCAGAAATATTGCCCCGGACGAGCTCTGTTCTCACTATTTAAATGACCCTCTAATGTGACATCATCTGGCACAATAGAATTTAGACAAAGCTGCTGAAACTAGAACCATGTGTTTAAATTCTTGTTCAGCTTTCCAAAACGTGTGAGGAGGGCACACGTGAAAGTGGTTCCAGTCCTCTGTTTGAGTCAGAAGATCTTGCCATATTGGATTGATCCAAAAAAGAAGCAAAGATTAAAACAATTCATGAGAATGTTAAATATCATGGAATAGGTAGTTTATTTTTGGTCAACAATGTTGAATTGATTCTCTATTATGAGGGGCTTACAGAAGAAAATATACCACAATACACATTGTGGTAACAATGTTGTGGTTGTAGGGTGTGGGTAGAAAGTGGTAATCACCCGCCCTATTTTGGGCCGCCGGTCAGTTGTACCTCGGGTAAATGCTTTTTCTGTCCAACGGTCGTTTTGGAGCGTGAAACTGTTTTTATTTGTAGCTTAAAATTCTTGTGTGGACATACACGGATTGGGAATAATGCATCCTTGTGCATGCATGGAATCTATGGACTGTGGTGCCAGGTGCATCATGCAACTTAGGCATTGGAAAAAACGTACTAGCCACATCACCACGTGGAATATGAAATGTTGCAAGCAAGTGTCCTGAAATTTGATTCCATGTCAGCATAGCCAACTGACGCCATTTATTTTTCTCCTCCTTGCCTCCACCCATGTGCACCATGATCATCTCTCACAACAACCAACCCCCTACCAAGGCTCTAGCATCAAACAGGGCCTTTCAAATTCTCTCGGAAACAAATGCCTTCCTGGTATTTATTGGTTTGAGAAACTTGGTCTCAAGCTGAGGTATTCAACATGGATCTAGGGCCGTATCTTTGGTATCATCGAACATTTCAGCGACTCCAGCATCAACATCCAATCATGTATTTGTTTCTAGCTGTTGCAATCCACCTAGATGACGTTGCCTCACAGGAAAAAATCTCGCCAAGGAGTTTTCCTGCCATGTGGAGAAGTAGCCTTCCCCTACGAAGGAGGCCGGTTTTCACTGTGGCAGCTGTGCCAAGAGCTCATCTGGCACATGAACTCGTCTGACACATGCAATTTTATCAAAGGCACTTTTTTTTAGTTCAAAATAAAAATTTCCCTCACCATGCCCAATTGCTTAAGATGCACTAGAGCTTGAGCGTAAGCCCCCTCCTCCTACCACTTGGAAGCTGCATAGTGTGCATTTGTACAAGATAATTGGTTAAGAGTGGGGGAAAACGGGTCTTGCTATGGCATGGGAGAAGTTATGGGAGAAGATGTCGTGTAAGAAAGATTCTGCAAAATCCAGATTCACACCCCTCTAGGAAAACGTTGGCGAAGAGTTAAAGCAGCAACGGAAGCAGCAGTCTACCAGCATGCCGGGCACAAAGTGAACCTGAAGCGCCAGAATACCATCATGAAGTTCATGATCATAACAGAAAACCCATCTCAACCTGCAGAGAGTCCGTCATGTTGAAAGCTGTGAAATGTGCTTGCAAGACAACCAACGGATTCCACCTTCCCTGTCATTCAAAAGTTGTGAAGGAACTGCTATTAGTATTGGAAAAAAATCTAGTAGAGCTCAAAAACCCGCTCAAGCAGGCCTGGGACATCTATGGAATGAGCCTTGCCTTCAATGAATGGAGAGACAAGCAGATTCAGCCCATCTATAGCTCGATGGCTGTCAATTTGTCGGGCATTGTGTACATATTTAGTTGGGATGCCAGCGGCATGTGCAGAGAGTCCGTCATGTTGAAAGCTGTGAAATATGCTTTCAAGACAACCAACAGATTCCACCTTCCCTGTCATTCAAAATTTGTGAAGGAACTGCTACTTGTATTGGAAAACAATCTAGTAGAGCTCAAAAGCCCGCTCAAGCAGGCCTGGGACATCTATGGAATGAGCCTTGCCTTCAATGAATGGAGAGACAAGCAGATTCAGCCCATCTATAACTCGATGGCTGTCAATTTGTAGGGCATTGTGTACATCTTCAGTTGGGATGCCAGCGGCATGTCAAGGCATGCAAAATACATTGCCAACTCATTAAGGCTGCAATCTGCGAGGTGGGTGCCTCAGATGTTGTGTCTGTCATTTTTTACAACACTAGCACTAGAAGGAAGGAATTCAATGAGCTGGCTGTGAAGTAAAAAATCACATTGTGGCATGGCTCTTATGTGCACAACATCAACCTGGTGATGAAAGACGTAGCCACGTGTGCATGTGGGGCTCGAGTAATAGCTTGTTATGAGAAGGTTACATCTTTTTCGTGGAAGAATGAGATACGCCGTAGGTGGATGATGGCACGAAAAGTTGGCAAGGTGCTTTTCAATCAGTTTGGATCTGGTTTTGCACCACTGTTCACCATTTCCTACACGATGTTCGAGCAAAAGGAAAATTTGGAGAAGCTGGTTGAGTCTGACTTGTGGAAGCATCTAGGAAGAAAAAGGGATGGTAGGTACAAGGTCTGTGAGAGGGAAGTGTGCCACATTGTGAGCCACAAGGTTTTTTCAGTGCAGGTTCTGTAATTAAAGGATCTTCTGGAGCCATTGGTAAGAACATCGAGGGTGGCAAAGGGCCCAGGTGGTGGATCAGGTGAGATCTGTGAGATGCTAATAGACTGCTCTAAAGAAGAGGCTGCACTGGATGAAATGAAAGGTAAGAATGCAGCCAGGGTTGTGAAGGTACACGTGGACTTTGTCTTGAGCAGGTCAAATTACTGTTCTTCACAGAACATGAACCGTCCCTTGTACACTTCTGCCATGCGTGTCCACATTAAATTTTTTGAAAACAATCTATGAAGAGACTGCGTGATAGTGCAGGCTTGGCAGGTTGTGGCGGATGCTCTTGTACCTGCTGAGAAACATGAGCAGCTCAAGAAGGAGATTACTACACTCCATAAGGCTCAAGTGGCAGTTGACATCACCATGTCGTTAGGAGTGGTCATCTCATCGCGGTGAAGGCATTCGGGGTCAGAAAGAGGGAAAGGGGATGGACTGGTTGCAAGAATTAAATGATGTTACGTGCAACCACATTTGGCTAAATGTGCCATTCATCATTGCACACTAGATATCACATAATAGAGAAACTAAAATATGGCTTCTCTGTACAGGAAGTGTAAGCGGCTCACGCTTGTGTGTGAAGCAAGAAATGTAGGATTTTTTTTAAGTTAGATTGGTCGCATGCAATGCCCGTCATGGTAATAGCCTCCGAAACCTCGAGGAGACAAGGTAGGTACCAATTTTTCTAGGGAGCCTCCATGCCAAAATACTTTCACCCACGGACATGGTTTGACCTAATATTCTTAGATGTCTAGAAACACGTCTAAGAATGTTCTCCAAGTGTGGACTTTCCAAACGTGGGTTCAGAAATGTCTTGAATACCAGGGGTCGTCCTATCATGGTAGACGTCAAGCCTGTTGTTTGTTCACGTGAACTTGTAAAGGAGTCCTTGATTTTGTACGAGGTACACCTATTCAAAGAGGGAAAGGAGAAACTTCTTGGGGTACCCTCTTGCTCGTAGCTTGTCCAAGAAGGCCTACTTTAGAGTTAGAAAATCTTAAATGGAGGATGTTTGAAAAATATGTCATCGTAGCTCAGAGGTCATGAATGCTCGTAGAAATCTACGTGGGTGATAGCTTGTGCATGGGAGGCACAAGTAGTTATTCGTGGGTTTTTGGTACGTTTTCACATCCAAGTGCCCATGCACCTGGATATTTTCACCTTTGTAGAGCGTGATGTCAAGAAAGTCAAGCGTGGTCTTGGAGATGGACCCTGTTATCTTGAATATTCTCATTGACTGTGTTCTTGAAGAAAAATGACCAAGTTCTTATTCCCTTATGTCCTTGTGATGATGCCATCGTCGATGTATCAATAATGTAGCAAAGGTCAGATTATCTGTGTGCGTTGCATCTCAATGTCATGGCAACTCATAAAGAGGATGGCAAACGCGAGTGTTGTAGGTATTCCCATGTTCATGCCTTTCACTTGATTGTATGTGACACCTTGGGATTCCAAAAACGAGTTCGACATCAACCAACAGAGTAATTGCATAAATAACTGGAGGGGTTTTTGGATGTTGTGCAGATTGAATCAACAAGTGGATGAAGTTGAGAGCCTTGTAGATTGGGATGTTGGGATATAGGGAGACGACGTTGTATGTACTGTATTTGAGGTAGTTGGACTGTTGCCGTACGAGTTGTTGGAGCTCACTATCCAGCCACTTTGAAACCTGTGTTGTCATCTAACTGCAACATGCTGCAATTGGTCTTCCCACCTGTGGTGTTTTGTGGATTTCTATGAGGTTGTAGAACGCAGCCGGTTTCCAACCGGACTTCAGCCTTTGGAAAAATTACTCCTAGATAGAATAAGGGAGTAGACATGAGTTAATAAAACTCTCTCAGACATCACAGAGCTGTCCTCTGATAGCTTCAATGTCGCATTCCATCTAGGCATACGTGGTATAAAAAATATGAGAAATGCATTCTGTGATGTACTTGTCCCTGTCAATTACTAATAAACGAAGATTTTTATCAGAAGCTTTGATGAGAATGAAATTCTCCTATTGAAGATTATTTAGAACCTTCCAAATGTGTTTTGGTAAGGCTGTCATCTTCGTCACATGACTGTGCTGAAATATTTCAGCCACTTTAGAGAATAGTAGTGAAAATTTGTCCTCCACTGCTCTTGGTGCCAACAGACGCATGTAGGAGGGGTTGGAGACAATTAACTTAGGAATATAATTGGATGGGATGGTTCTAAAACACCACATAAGACACATTATTCTTATAGGATCTTTCAGACAGGGGGACAGATCTGCAAGGTGGCAGGCTTTAGGCATATTAACAAAGTTCAGTCCTAGACTAAGGACAATATTTTCATCAGGGTAGAGTACCTTTGCGCTCATGTCATGCACTCCCATGTTCATCATTTATTTCTCAAGCTGAAAAGGAAGTTTTTGAAAGAAGAGAAACAGCGCCAGTTCACACAATGGCATTTTCTGCCAGAAGATGCCGCTTGCACGGCCTAGTGCATTTTTTTCCCCTCTTTAGAACTTTCTCTTGTTTGATCCTCTTTGCTGCTTTGCCTTGTAGCCGTGGTTCCTCGCCTTGTTGCCATTATTGTGTGCAGTGTTGTGCAAAGTCTTTGGTGTTGGTGGCGGCATCTATTTTTGCACTTGCTTCTGAAATTGCTGCCGTTGAGATGCCTGATGCTGTTGCTGCTGATGTTGCTACTGCTACTACTGCTGCTGTTGTTGCTAATGCCGTTGCTACTGCTGCTGCTGCTGCTGCTGCTGCTGCTGCTTAGGAGGTGGTGCAGCCTTGTACTTGGGCTTTTCCAATTTTTTGGTTACAGCCACAACTTCTTTCTTCACCTTCTTCTTGATGAGGTCCAGAATTGTTGGTGTTGTCTCCATGGCTTCGGCCATGGTGGCCGCCTTCTAGAGTTTGTCGTTTGCATCAGCTTTCTTTTTCTCGTTGACTATGCACGTCAACTTGTGGTGGGAGATGAGGTCCTGCACCGTCTTGTCCTTTTCCTTCTCCAACTTGTTGATCAAACCATCACAGAATGCCTTGATGTCATAGACATGGACACAGTAGAGGGCAGTGTCCATGCTTGTCCTCGATGATGATTGCAAGCAGGCGTTTTTTGTGTTCTGCTTGCGTGACAAGGAGGCGTTGACTCCAGGTTGCATCCAGCTCGGGTTCATCAGCTGCTAGGAACGTCAGGGCTTTCATCTGGCAGGATTTTTCCACTATGTTGTCGGGAAGGAGCTCCTTGAGCATGGTGGTCATGCAATCTGCGCCCGTCACTTTTTTAAGGAGTTTTTGGCTGTTTCCAGCACCTCCTCCATCACGGCCAGAAGTTCAAGTGGCGGCAGACCGTTGATGTGGAAAACTTCGATCTGTCCAACCAGGATGGTGTACGCTCCTTGGACGGACTTGTTGTGGGGTTGGCTGGCCATTTATATTGCAAATGAAAAAATCCACACCATGTCTACCGTGGAACCGTATGTAAACTTTCATACTTAAACTTGTATCCTTGGTTTACGCTACATATGAGTGTATTTAGACTACAAGGACAAATCAACTGCTGGTTTCAAATCCGGAGCTTCTCATTTGTTGCATTTTCAGGCTCTGCAAGATCTATGAGTTTAAAAATTGGTACCATTGTTGATGTACTTTTCAATGGTTTGATTCCAGGTGCATGAGCCGTTGATTGGGATCCGCTAGTCCCTTGCTCCAAATGGATGTCGTATTTAGTTGTGAAGGTTCCTGTAAGTGACAAGAATTGGTTTCTTGCTACGAACCACCTATACTCTGATTGCATACTCTGATTGTTTCACAGGTCTCACATCAATTCATAGAACCCAAGTTGGGGTCTGATTTTGAAAGATGTGAAATTATAAGGTATGAAGGTCTTGAGTCCGGTTAAGGTGATGAGCACTGAGTGTGTCCACATGATCCTAAAGATCTAGTGGTGAGAGCATCGAGGCTGGCCATGGGATGAGCATTGAGGGAGTCCATGGGACCTTAAGGAGACTTCAATGAAGGATTTCTACAGGATTATGTCCAGTGCAACTAAAGAAGGACAACAATTTCTAACATATGAAGGTGATTGTTGCTCATCCCGCAGGGAAAGGAGCCTGCTAGGAGTGGAATCTAAGAGATTGTTGGTCTGCTCTTGCATGGCCAAATAAGAAATGTAATATTCTGCCAATTCCTCTCTCACTTATAAGAAATATTCGCATCCTTTGCAAGGATTGATATGTTGCCGTACTTTATGCCCATGCAACTTGCAACTCTATCTCAAAACCACAAAATCCTGCGTAGGCGGCTTTTTGGTGAGCATGATCACCTCGCTAAGAGCTGATCAGGTTTACATAAGTCATTTAGATTGGAACACAAAGTCAATGTCATGCGACATAGAAGTAAGGCAACAAGGACAATTATATTTTTGTCTTCGTTGACCCCAGTTACGGTGAACTACACTCTCAAACTCATTAGCCACATCTACTTCCGTTGTTCATTTGCAGGATCAAGAAGTTGAGAAAGGCCACAAAAATGTGGGGTTTGTTCAAAATCTGGGTGTATATCTCAGAGTCTTCCTATTTCGTCCTACTCTTCCTATTTCTATGAATGTAAAGGCTCCTCATTTTTTTTGGTACAAATCCTCATTTATTTGAGAATTTCTTCCTGTGCTTCCTCTCTTGCTCAAGCTGCAACCCCAACAAGTACCATCAACGGCAAGGAATTTCCTGATATTGCGTATCCTTCACCAGATTGGCTATACGATTATTCAATCCATCGCATTTCATTGCATAGCCTGCCACGTTAAGTTTTGCTACAATGTGTACTCCTTGGATATGGACATAGATATAGATATAGATATTGATATAGATATAGATATAGATATAGATATAGATATAGATATAGATATAGATATAGATATAGATATAGATATAGATATAGATATAGATATAGATAT
>SZWC01021063.1:18729-28937 GCA_023375785.1 Penium margaritaceum
TCCCTCCCGTCCTCCCTCCCTCCCTCCCTCCCACCCTCCTGAGAAAGTGCATAGAAGCTTCCTAGCAACACAGCCACTGACCGGGCGTCAGTGCCTGATCAGACGGTGACGACAGTCACAGGTCGTACACACTGCGGCAAGGGTTTGGCTAGAAGACACAAGGCACAGTGTCAGAATGCTTCAATATAGCATATGCAGAGAGAAATGACAAATGACAGGTCCAAGGCATAAATACCTGCCGCGGCGCACGGCGGGTGTCGCACGCGGCAGTCCAGGAGCTGTCCTAAAACCGGCCCAAAACCACTGTTTTGGCCGAAACTCTGCGCACACATGTCAGAATGCTACGCCGTCTGAACCTAGACGTGCATAATCAAAAGACGGACGCTACGACTGGTCACATGCATGCATCCATCGACAGACAGTGAGCATACAATGCAAAAACATGCAAACAGGCCTCATGGCCAGTCTGCCGAAAGACGCCTGCAAGATGTAGAAGACACAACAGAGAGTCCCGGTGGCATCTGGGGCTCTGGTGCAGTGGTCGGCCAGCTCCAAGCTGGTAGTCCGCCGCCTGTCGTCGCGCCGGTGTCACCAGGGCCGCCCGCTTCAGGGATCTGCACGAGTATGGACACAGCCGAGTGGTCACAGTAAACTGTACAGGCAGCGTGCACAATGCACAACACTCCCCCATGACCCGATGGTACGCATGTCCATAAGCGTGCAACACTGGTACGAACACAATAGTGAGTCGCACAAACAAATGAGACGCAGACGAACATCCCACACTCAAGCACTCTCACGCACGGGGCGAAGCCCAACAGAATGAATGGCCACCAGGAACTTTCCGCGGGCAAGTGCCTTCGTCAAGAAGTCAGCACGTTGCGTGTCAGTACCAACCCACATGATGGAGATCACGCATCGCTCCACCAGATCGCGAAGGAAGTGATGCTCAACCGCAATGTGCTTTGTGCGAGCATGAAAAACACCAGAGTTCTCCGCAATGGCGAGAACACTCTGGTTGTCGCAACGCAGCACAATGGCGGGTACTGACTGCCCAAGCTCAAGAAACAAGCGCTGTAGCCATACTGCCTCAGCACCCCCTACGCCCAAAGCAACATACTCTGCCTCTGACGAGCTACGTGCAATGCAGCCATGCTTCCCGCTTCGCCAAGACTAAGCGGTACCACCGAGCAGAAACACGTAGCTAGTACGACTGCGCCCATCAGGGCTCCAAGCCCCTCACTGTCAGTGTAGCCGTCAAGGACCACCGAACACTGCCGGCGAAAGCAGAGTCCGAGGTACGGCGTGGAGACCACGTACCGTACCACTCGCACAGCCGCGTGAAGGGCTCTCGCACGTGGAGCCTGCGAGAACTGAGCTAGGAGGTTGACGGCGAACGCGATGTCAGGACGCGTGGTGGTGGCCAGGAACATCAGAGATCCGATTAGAGGTACAAGGTCACGTCCACTGTCTCCCCCAGCTGTGTAGGATCATCCACCTTGAGGGCATCCTGCCCATCGGGTGTAAGAGGTGTGGAAGCGGATGGCACTGCACCAAGGAGATCGCTGAAGTGCTCCCCCACGAATCGTGCGTATCGGGCCTGATGCAACAACAATGTCCGATGTCTGCGATCTCGCACGATCTCCATACCAAGAAACACCGATGCAGGACCGAGGTCCTTCATCGTGTAGGCAGTCTGCAGGACAGCCTTGGCTTCCTTCACAGCCTCCAGGGACGGAGACGCAATCAAAAGGTCGTCAACATAGACCAGGATGGCGGTGAACCGCTCGGGTGTCGGTAGGATGAAGAGCGAGGGGTCTGCCTCGCTCTGTACGTATCCTGCACAAGTCAAGGTGCCAGTGATCTCCCGGTTCCAACACCGTGGAGACTGCTTGAGGCCGTACAAGGACTTGCGCAAGTGCCAGACCTTGTCACCGTCCTCACACCCTGGTGGCTGAGCCACGTAGATCTCCTCATCCAGAGAGCCATGGAGGAACGCGTTGTTCACATCCATCTGGTGCAGTTCCCAGTCATGCTGAGCCACTACACTGAACAGAGCTCGAGCTGAGGTCATGCGGCCGACAGGGGCAAAGGTGTCAGTGTAATCAACTCCCTCAATCTGAGAGAACCCCTTGACGACCAAGCGGGCCTTGTAGCGTTCCAGTGAGCCATCCGGCTTCACTTTCTTGNTTGTTCACATCCATCTGGTGCAGTTCCCAGTCATGCTGAGCCACTACACTGAACAGAGCTCGAGCTGAGGTCATGCGGCCGACAGGGGCAAAGGTGTCAGTGTAATCAACTCCCTCAATCTGAGAGTACCCCTTGACGACCAAGCAGGCCTTGTAGCGTTCCAGTGAGCCATCCGGCTTCACCTTCTTGCGAAAGACCCACTTGACCTGAATCGCCTTCTTCCCAGGGGGGAGGTCGACCAGCTCGTAGACTCTGTGCTCTCGGATAGCACGAAGCTCATCCTCGTAACCAGCTCGCCAGGCATCAGCATCCTGCGATGAGAAAGCCTCCCTCAATGTGCCGGGGTCAGGCGCCATATAAAGGGAACTCTGTGTGGCAAGTGCACACGCCTCAGTGTGAGGCCTGACGGCCACGAGATCAGCTGCTGCATCACAGGCGATATGGAACTCGCGAGTGACCAGGTTGTGCCCTATGGGGCACGCTGGGTGTACCTATGAAAGCTCAGTGCGGACACTCAGGCCTAAGGCCTTTGTGCCTGGATCACTGCTCGCGATGCTGCGAGAGGAACGCCTGGGTCCGGGACCCGACGATCGCTGAGCTCCGGAATCCAGTGGTTGAGGGCGGCCACCGGGCTCACGGGAGTAACCGGAGGTCGAGGGCGCACCTCAGGCTCAGGAACAGGTACGACCACAGGGACAGGTACGACCACAGCTTGTGAGGGCTGAGACGAGGCAGCTGGAGAAGCCGGGCGAGGAGAAGCGTGTGCGGGGGTCATAGAGCTGGGTGTGACAGCAGACAAGGCTGGCCCGGACACTGAGACAGGAGTGTCAGCCGACGTAGGGATAGGAGTGGGCTGGACTGGGTCAGACGCCGGAACAGGGGTGCCAGTAGACACAGGTAATGGTGCAGGAGGAGGCGTGAAAGCAGTGGTACCTGTGGGGTGTGAAACAGGCTTAACAGGCGGGATCTCTTGACCGACGGCAATGATAGCCGGATCATCAAGTGCTGGAGACGGAAAGGGGACTCGAGCAGACACATCAACCTGACGAGGAATGGTTGCTGGCGGAGAAGTCTCCCCCATCCGCCGAGGACCCTCACAGGAAGGGACATGAGCGCTAGAGAGGGCTGTGATCGAAGTCAGATCACGGTATGTGAGTGACTAAAAAAACAGCGCGTCACGGGACTCAATGACACGACGGTGAGTGGGGTCCCAAAAGCGCCAGGCCTTCGACCGCGGGGAGAGGCCGATGAAGGCACACAAGCGACCCCGAGGGGAGACCTTGGACCCCTGCTAATCCTCGGTGTACCACACGGAGGTCAGGGAACCCCAGACACGAGCGAGACGAAGATCAGCACTGTGGCCAAACCAGAGCTCGTAAGGTGTAACATGACCCGGAAGCGGACCATGCGGGAGGTGGTTCCAGACCCAAGTCATGTAGGCGAAGCCCTCGAAGGCGAAGGACTCCGGGAGACCGCACTCATACCGCATTGCGCGAACCGCATCCTCCATGGTGCGGTTCCAGCGCTCAGATACGCCGTTCTGCTGTGGGGTAGCAGGAGCTGAGACCTGGTGAAAGATCCCGTGCTCAGCAAAGAAGGAGTCCATCTCACCGAGGAATTTGCCGCCGCGATCCGAGCAAAAAGTATGTAGCGTGTGGTGAGACTGACGCTCAGCCATCACGAGCCAGAGCCGAACCGCAAGGGCGTCGTCACTGTTCTGACGCAGACTGTAGACCCACCACATCCGGGTGAAGTCATCAGTCAGCGTCAGAACATACCGGTCCCTCTCGGACAGGGACTCGACCGGGAGAGGACCGGGCAGGTCTGAGTGGACCAACTCGAGAGGCCTCAGTGCTCGGGAACGCGAATCAGGGTAAGTGCACCGGTGCATCTTCCCCTGAGCGGAAAAAAGACAGTCGGTCTTGGGTGGCTTCTCAAAAGAATTCACGTCAAGACCGAGAGTAGGTAGTGTCCGAATGAGCTTCGACACAGTGTCAGAGCCCACGTCAGACAGACGTCGGTGAAGCAACAGCTGGTGTTCCGGGGATAGAACACCAGTGAGAAAAACGCGACCAGAGGAGGAGGGAGAGCAAGCGAAGGAGGGCCGAGCAATGTGATACAAATCATCTATAACTGAAGCACGCAGGACAATGCTACGGGTGTCAAGAGCAGTCACAGTCGCTGAATCAGCGGTATGCTCAACGGATAGACCCATCAGAGTGCAGGCATGCATAGACAGCAGCCTGAGCTCAAGATCAGGCACAAACAGCACGTCCGAAAGATACAGGGGGCCAGACGGACCATCAAAGCATACAACCCCAACTCCGTGGACCGGCAAGGACTGACCAGAGCCTGTACGAACTGAACGGACAGTCGTGACAAGACCAAGTACCACAAAGTCACTATGACGACACGTCATGTGATGGGTGGCACCAGAATCGATGATCCAAGTGCCACTGGAGTCACGACTGGTGGACGTCACTGTACAACGAGCAATGGAACACTCGGCATCAGAGGGACGCTGAGCCGTCAGTGGGAAGGAACGGCGTACATCACGAAGGTGAGACTCATGAATCCAGTCATTGCTGTCAAACCCATCATCATCACATGCGGACTGTGCTCCCCCACACGTGTCATCACGAGTCACGANGATGATCCAAGTGCCACTGGAGTCACGACTGGTGGACGTCACTGTACAACGAGCAATGGAACACTCGGCATCAGAGGGACGCTGAGCCGTCAGTGGGAAGGAACGGCGTACATCACGAAGGTGAGACTCATGAATCCAGTCAGTGCAGTCAGGCCCATCATCATCACATGCGGTCTGTGCTCTCCCACACGTGTCATGAGGATTCACGAGGACGGACGAACAAGCAGTCTGTGACCCACTCGACGATGACAACACACTCACACCTCCCTGAAAGCGCAGCACCAGAAGATGACAAAGCTCGGCGATGGTGCGGTCATGTGGGTCACGATCACTGCTGCTTGCTGGTGAGGACGCATGAACAGCTGCAGTCATAGTCGCCACGTGTCCAGAGGAGTGTGCGGGCGACGTGCCGGATGTAGTGCGAGAAGCATGGGCAGCCTAAAGCCCACGAGTGATGCGCACCCAGTCAAGCGGCTGCTGGCACTCGGTGTAGCGTTGGGCGCCTCCACAGTTATAGCAGTGCACGGAACGGCCACTGCTACCACTGGATGATGGCTGCTGCTGACCCGATCCGCGCTTCCTATTGTCCTTCTTCCCCTGGGCAGCTGCTGCGACGCCCTGCGTCTGTGTGGATGTAGACGGGGTCAAAGAGGAGGAGGAAGATGAGGTAGTGATGGAGGTGGATGAGGGTGACTGCAGGAGGAAAGATGGTGGTGATGCCATGACTGCTGCAGTGAGGGAAGTCTCTTGATGCGCTACTACTGCCTCGCGGGCCGATGTCACCTGGAGGAAAAGCTGATGCGCCCAAGGGAGCACATGCAAAGTGGCTGAGAAAGGCTCGAGGGCAGCGTCGCTATACCTTGTGAAGATGTCGGTGTACTCCAGGTGAACTCCGAGCATGATCGTCCGAAGCGCCCACAACTGTGTGCCCCCTGAGGCCCCTAGACACGTGTAGTTACGCATGGCGCGTCGCCAGTAATCCGCCGCAGGCTCCGCTGGCCCCTGACGGACCGAGTGGAAAGCACGAATGGGTGACGCACGCGTGGCGTGCGTCTCTGCAGCCAGTAGGGACAACGCCAGATCCCAGCCTCCACGAGGATCGGCTCCGGTGCCTGTGCCAGCCTCGCCGAGGAAGGGGCGGAAGTCGACGACAGTCTCGCGTGGCATGGCATAGAGAAGTCTGCGCATGGCCCGGGCTGCTGTCAGCGCCTGTGCTGGATATGTAGACTGGTATGGGCTGTGGTAGTAAGGCCACACTCCCTCGGAAGTGGCCCACACCTGAAACANGCCAGTAGGGACAACGCCAGATCCCAGCCTCCACGAGGATCGGCTCCGGTGCCTGTGCCAGCCTCGCCGAGGAAGGGGCGGAAGTCGACGACAGTCTCGCGTGGCATGGCATAGAGAAGTCTGCGCATGGCCCGGGCTGCTGTCAGCGCCTGTGCTGGATATGTAGACTGGTATGGGCTGTGGTAGTAAGGTCACACTCCCTCGGAAGTGGCCCACACCTGAAACAGGATCTCCCAACAGTCGAAGCCATCCTCGCTGACGTACCGTGGAGGTGGTGCCTCAAAGTCCTTCGGCTGCCGCTCCGTGGAAAGAGCAACCGCAGGCTGAGGAGGGCGAGAGACGGGAAAAACTCCTGGGAGAGGTTGATCACCGGGGAAGTCAGGTGACGGCCGTATCGGGGACACGGGTGGAGGTCGGGTACCCGTCTGTAGCTGACAGAGGCGCTCCTGTAAAAGACGAATCTCCCGCTCCTGGGAGTCATCCTCGAAGCCTGGCATGAATGGCTCGTCATCAAGGAGGTCAGCAGGTGGTGGAGAAACCACAGGAGGAGGTGAAGCAGGCGGAGCACCTGTCACGGGCACCTGGTCCGAGTGCTGGGTAGAGGCCGCAACGCCGGCAGCTCCCTCAGAAATCCGCGAAGGAGCTGTGGACTGAGCACGCAGAAGCTCAGTCAGCGTGCGGATCGCGTCAGTCTGCTCTCGCTGCACACGATGCAGCTGATCCTGCTGGCTGCGCAGGTCCGCAATGGCCTGCGAGCGAGGGCTCAATACCCGTGAAGAAGAGGGTAAGGAATCACCTGGCCCCTTGTCCTTGTCGTCGGGCGAACTCATGTCGCCGCTCACTATGGGACGACAGGTCAAGTTTGTCGGATTTCAAATCCGTGTGCGTTTCTGGAGGAGATGAAACGCTGGCACCTTTTGACTTTCCTGGTGAAAATTTGGCTAAGTGTAATGCTGACGTCAGCAAGTGGTTGCTGATGTCAGCACGACCTGACGACGTCAGCAATCAACAATGCTGATGTCAGCTCGTCCCCCCCTTTTTTTTTCTTTTGTCACGGTTCTGCGCGAGGGTGGACCCGCTTCACGGTGGCGCGCGGCAGCTCTGCGGAAGCTGCGCAACAGCTTCCGCCCAGCTGCTGCTGCAGCTGTGCTGTCAGCTGCAGCAGCAGCTGCGTAGCTGCGTGTGCAACGGTGGCAGCAGCGGCTGCGCTGCTGCTGCTGCTGCTGCACACTGCGGCTGCTACTGCGCGCTGCAGCTGCTGGTGGCTGTCGCCGCCGCGCGCTGTTGCTGCTCCCACTGGTGCGCTGCTACTGCTGCTACTGCCGCTGCTGCTCTGCTGTGGCCGTCCCGACTGCCGCTGCTGCTGCTGTGCTGCTGCCGCCGCTGCCGCTGCTGCGCTGCTGCTGCTGACGCTGCTGCTGCGCTGTTGCTGCTGCCGCTGCTGCCACGCTGCTGCTGCGGCCGCTGCTGCTGCGCTGCTGCTGCCGTCGCCTCTGCTACGGTCGCTCTGCTGCTGCGGCTGTGGGAGGGCGGCTGCACGCACTATAGCCGCCACGCACATCTGCGTGGCGGTACACGCCGCTGCTGCTGCCTCTGCAGTTGCGATCTCATGTGGTGGGTGGAGTGCGTTGACGGCGACCGGCCATCTCCAACAGACTCCAGAAACCATGCTGCAGCGGTGACTCTCACTGCTGCTGCTCTGCTGCGTCTCTGCTGCGCAGCTCAAGGAGAACTGTCTCACCGCTCTGATACCATGAGAAAATGCGTAGAAGCTTCCTAGCAACACAGCCGCTGACCGGGCATCACTGCCTGATCAGACGGTGACGACAGTCACAGGTCGTACACACAGCGGCAAGGGTTTGGCTAGGAGACACAAGGCACAGTGTCAGAATGCTTCAATATAGCATATGCAGAGAGAAATGACAAATGACAGGTCCAAGGCATAAAAACCTGCCGCGGCGCACGGCGGGTGTCGCACGCGGCAGTCCAAGAGCTGTCCTAAAACCGGCCCAAAACCACTGTTTTGGCCGAAACTCTGCGCACACATGTCAGAATGCTACGCCGTCTGAACCTAGGCGTGCAGAATCAAAAGACGGATGCTACGACTGGTCACATGCATGCATCCATCGACAGACAGTGAGCATACAATGCAAAAACATGCAAATAGGCCTCATGGCTAGTCTGCCGAAAGACGCCTGCAAGATGTAGAAGACACAACAGAGAGTCCCGGTGGCATCTGGGGCTCTGGTGCAGTGGTCGGCCAGCTCCAAGCTGGTAGTCCGCCGCTTGTCGTCGCGCCGGTGTCACCAGGGCCGCCTGCGTCAGGGATTTGCACGAGCATGGACACGGCCGAGTGGTCATAGTAAACTGTACAGGAACGGCACAAATCTCAACACCTCCCTCCCTCCCTCCCTCCCTCCCTTCCTCCCCCCCTCCCTCCCTCCCTCTCTCCCTCCCCTCCTCCCTATCTCTCTTTCTCTCTCTCTCTCTCTCTCTCTCTCTCTCTCTCTCTCTCTCTCTCTCTCTCTCTCTCTCTCTCTCTCTCTCTCTCTCTCTCTCTCTCTCTCTCTCTCTCTCTCTCTCTCTCTCTCTCTCTCTCTCTCTCTCTCTCTCTCTCTCTCTCTCTCTCTCTCTCTCTCTCTCTCTCTCTCTCTCTCTCTCTCTCTCTCTCTCTCTCTCTCTCTCTCTCTCTCTCTCTCTCTCTCTCTCTCTCTCTCTCTCTCTCTCTCTCTCTCTCTCTCTCTCTCTCTCTCTCTCTCTCTCTCTCCCCCCCCCCCCCCCCCCCCCTTCCCTATCTCTGCCACCACCCTTCCTCCCTCCCTCCCCATACCCCTCTCACCTTGCCTCCCTCCCTCCCTAAAAAGATGCATGGAAGCTTCCTAGTCATACCTCCTGGGCTGAGCAATGCTGGTTTTGCTGGCTGATGCGCAATAGCAAGTAGTGCAAGAGCAGGACAGCAAAGATTCTGGTATGAGAGAGGCGTTGTAGTTTCAGCCTATGAAATTGCAAAGACAATTTTGTAACTAAAGCACGTGGGGCACAAGTAGCTGAATTGGCAAACGATAAGTGCTGCACGTTGCAATTTATCGAGCAATAGCCCAAGAACCATTGTGTTGGGTGTACCTCTATACGCACTCATGGAGACAAGGTCCCATTCAAACCTAAAGTTGCAGCATCTCAAAGAGGACGTGATGAACACACACACACACACACACACACACACACACAAACACACACACACACACACACACACACACACACGCACGCATGCAAGCACGCAATCACGCATGCACGCACGCATACACGCACACATGCACACATTATGCACGCACGCACACATTACGCATGTACACACACACGCACGCATGCACGCACACTCACACGCATGCACGCATGCACGCACACACGCACGCACGCACACACGCATGCATGCAGACACGCACCCATGCACGCATGCACGCACGCACGCATGCACGCATGTATGCACGCATGCACGCACACATGCAGGCACGCACACACGCATGCACGTACGCACACATTACGCACGCACGCAGACATGCACACACGCACGCATGCACGCACACACGCACGCATGCACGGACTCACGCACGTACGCCTGCATGCACGCATGCACGCACGTACGCACGCACGCTTGCACGCAGGCACACACGCACGAACACACACACCTACATACGCACACACGCATGCACGCACGTATGCAAGCACACATGCACACGCCCACCCACGCATGCATGCACGCATGCACCCACACACGCACACATTATGGGGCGGCATCATGTCAGATGTCAGAAATGCAAAAACATGCAAAGAGGGTCAACGGTCAGTCTACCTAGGAAACTTTAGCGATACAGATAGGGCAATGGATGTCGCGACACGCTCTAAACGTGTGAAACCATTAGCACAAAAGCAGTTGGGTGTATTTGTTGACATAGAAGAAGGGTGTGTGTGTGTGTGTGTGTGTGTGTGTGTGTGTGTGTGTGTGTGTGTGTGTGTGTGTGAGAGAGAGAGAGAGAGAGAGAGAGAGAGAGAGAGAGAGAGAGAGAGAGAGAGAGAGAGAGAG
>SZWC01021064.1:36298-47425 GCA_023375785.1 Penium margaritaceum
CCACTCACAACATCTCTATACCACTCACAACATCTCTATGCCACTCACAACATCTCTATCCCACTCACAACATCTCTATACCACTCACAACATCTCTATGCCACTCACAACATCTCTATGCCACTCACAACATCTCTATACCACTCACAACATCTCTATGCCACTCACAACATCTCTATACCACTCACGACATCTATATGCCACTTACAGCATCTCTATACCGCACAAAACATCTCTATGCCACTCACAACATCTCTATACCACTCACAACATCTCTATGCCACTCACAACATCTCTATACCACTCACAACATCTCTATCCCACTCACAATATCTCTATGCCACTCACAACATCTCTATGCCACTCAAAACATCTCTATGCCACTCACAACAAATCTATGCCACTCACAGCATCTCTATGCCACTCGCAATATCTCTATGCCTATCACAACATCTCTATCCCGCTCACAACATCTCTATCCCGCTCACAACATCTCTATCCCGCTCACAACATCTCTATCCCGCTCACAACATCTCTATCCCGCTCACAACATCTCTATCCCGCTCACAACATCTCTATCCCGCTCACAACATCTCTATCCCGCTCACAACATCTCTATCCCGCTCACAACATCTCTATCCCGCTCACAACATCTCTATCCCGCTCACAACATCTCTATCCCGCTCACAACATCTCTATCCCGCTCACAACATCTCTATCCCGCTCACAACATCTCTATCCCGCTCACAACATCTCTATCCCGCTCACAACATCTCTATCCCGCTCACAACATCTCTATCCCGCTCACAACATCTCTATCCCGCTCACAACATCTCTATCCCGCTCACAACATCTCTATCCCGCTCACAACATCTCTATCCCGCTCACAACATCTCTATCCCGCTCACAACATCTCTATCCCGCTCACAACATCTCTATCCCGCTCACAACATCTCTATCCCGCTCACAACATCTCTATCCCGCTCACAACATCTCTATCCCGCTCACAACATCTCTATCCCGCTCACAACATCTCTATCCCGCTCACAACATCTCTATCCCGCTCACAACATCTCTATCCCGCTCACAACATCTCTATCCCGCTCACAACATCTCTATCCCGCTCACAACATCTCTATCCCGCTCACAACATCTCTATCCCGCTCACAACATCTCTATCCCGCTCACAACATCTCTATCCCGCTCACAACATCTCTATCCCGCTCACAACATCTCTATCCCGCTCACAACATCTCTATCCCGCTCACAACATCTCTATCCCGCTCACAACATCTCTATCCCGCTCACAACATCTCTATCCCGCTCACAACATCTCTATCCCGCTCACAACATCTCTATCCCGCTCACAACATCTCTATCCCGCTCACAACATCTCTATCCCGCTCACAACATCTCTATCCCGCTCACAACATCTCTATCCCGCTCACAACATCTCTATCCCGCTCACAACATCTCTATGCCACTCACAACATCTCTATGCCACTCACAACATCTCTATGCCACTCACAGCATCTCTATGCCACTCACAACATCTCTATGCCACTCACAACATCTCTATGCCACTCACAACATCTCTATGGCACTCACAACATCCCTATGCCACTCGCAATATCTCTATGCCACTCACAACATCTCCATACCACTCACAACATCTCTATATCACCCAAAACATCTCTATACCACTCACAACATCTCTATGCCACTCACAACATCTCTATACCACTCACAAGATCTCTATGCCACTCACAACATCTATATGCCACTCACAACATGTCTATACCACTCGCAACATCTATATGCCACTCACAACATCTCTTTGCCACTCACAACATATCTATACCACTCACAACATCTCTATAACACTCACAACATCTTTATGCCACTCACAACATCTCTATGTCTCTCACACCATCACTGTGCCACTCACAACATCTCTATGCCACTCACAACATATCTATACCACTCACAACATCTCTATAACACTCACAACATCTTTATGCCACTCACAACATCTCTATGTCTCTCACACCATCACTGTGCCACTCACAACATCTCCATACCACTCACAACATCTCCATGGCACTCACAACATCTCTATACCACTCACTACATCTCTATACCACTCATAACATCTCTATGCCACTCACAACATCTCTGTGCAACTCACAACATCTCTATGCCACTCACAACATCTCCATGGCACTCACAACATCTCTATACCACTCACTACATCTCTATACCACTCATAACATCTCTATGCCACTCACAACATCTCTGTGCAACTCACAACATCTCTATGCCACTCACAACATCTCTATGCCACTCAGGACATCTCTATGCCACTCACAACATCTCTATGCCACTCACAACATCTCTATACCACTCGCAACATCTCTATGCCACTCACAATATCTCTATGCCACTCACAACATCTCTATGCCACGCACAACATCTCTTTGCCACTTGCAACATCTCTATGCCACTCACAACATCTCTATACCACTCGCAACATCTCTATGCCACTCACAATATCTCTATGCCACTCACAACATCTCTATGCCACGCACAACATCTCTTTGCCACTTGCAACATCTCTATGCCACTCACAACATCTCTATACCACTCGCAACATCTCTATGCCACTCACAATATCTCTATGCCACTCACAACATCTCTATGCCACGCACAACATCTCTTTGCCACTTGCAACATCTCTATGCCACTCACAACATCTCTATACCACTCGCAACATCTCTATGCCACTCACAATATCTCTATGCCACTCACAACATCTCTATGCCACGCACAACATCTCTTTGCCACTTGCAACATCTCTATGCCACTCACAACATCTCTATACCACTCGCAACATCTCTATGCCACTCACAATATCTCTATGCCACTCACAACATCTCTATGCCACGCACAACATCTCTTTGCCACTTGCAACATCTCTATGCCACTCACAACATCTCTATACCACTCGCAACATCTCTATGCCACTCACAATATCTCTATGCCACTCACAACATCTCTATGCCACGCACAACATCTCTTTGCCACTTGCAACATCTCTATGCCACTCACAACATCTCTATACCACTCGCAACATCTCTATGCCACTCACAATATCTCTATGCCACTCACAACATCTCTATGCCACGCACAACATCTCTTTGCCACTTGCAACATCTCTATGCCACTCACAACATCTCTATGCCACTCGCAACATCTCTATGCCACTCACAACATCTCTATACCACTCACAACATCTCTATATCACACACAACATCTCTATACCACTCACAACATCTCTATTCCACTCACAACATCTAGATACCACTCACAAGATCTCTATGCCACTCACAACATCTCTATGCCACTCACAACATGTCTATAACACTAGCAACATCTCTATGCCACTCACAACATCTCTTTGCCACTCACAACATCTCTATACCACTCACAACATCTATATAACAATCACAACATCTCTATGCCACTCACAACATCTCTATGTCACTCACACCATCACTGTGCCACTCACAACATCTCTATGCCACTCACAACATCTCCATGGCACTCACAACATCTCTATGCCACTCACAACATCTCTATACCACTCACAACATCTATATGCCACTTACAACATCTCTATGCAACATACAACATCTCTATGCCACTCACAACATCTATATGCCACTCAGGAAATCTCTATGCCACTCACAACATCTCTATGCCACTCACAAAACCTCTATACCACTCGCAACATCTCTATGCCACTCACAACATCTCTGTACCACTCACAACATCTCTTTGCAACTCACAACATCTCTATGCCACTCACAGCATCTCTATACCACTCACAGCATCTCTATGCCACTCACAACATCTCGATGCCACTCACAACATCTCTATGCCACTCGCAACATCTCTATGCCACTCACAACATCTCTGTACCACTCACAACATCTCTTTGCAACTCACAACATCTCTATGCCACTCACAGCATCTCTATACCACTCACAGCATCTCTATGCCACTCACAACATCTCGATGCCACTCACAACATCTCTATGCCACTCGCAACATCTCTATGCCACTCACAACATCTCTGTACCACTCACAACATCTCTTTGCAACTCACAACATCTCTATGCCACTCACAGCATCTCTATACCACTCACAGCATCTCTATGCCACTCACAACATCTCGATGCCACTCACAACATCTCTATGCCACTCGCAACATCTCTATGCCACTCACAACATCTCTGTACCACTCACAACATCTCTTTGCAACTCACAACATCTCTATGCCACTCACAGCATCTCTATACCACTCACAGCATCTCTATGCCACTCACAACATCTCGATGCCACTCACAACATCTCTATGCCACTCGCAACATCTCTATGCCACTCACAACATCTCTGTACCACTCACAACATCTCTTTGCAACTCACAACATCTCTATGCCACTCACAGCATCTCTATACCACTCACAGCATCTCTATGCCACTCACAACATCTCGATGCCACTCACAACATCTCTATGCCACTCGCAACATCTCTATGCCACTCACAACATCTCTGTACCACTCACAACATCTCTTTGCAACTCACAACATCTCTATGCCACTCACAGCATCTCTATACCACTCACAGCATCTCTATGCCACTCACAACATCTCGATGCCACTCACAACATCTCTATGCCACTCGCAACATCTCTATGCCACTCACAACATCTCTGTACCACTCACAACATCTCTTTGCAACTCACAACATCTCTATGCCACTCACAGCATCTCTATACCACTCACAGCATCTCTATGCCACTCACAACATCTCGATGCCACTCACAACATCTCTATGCCACTCGCAACATCTCTATGCCACTCACAACATCTCTGTACCACTCACAACATCTCTTTGCAACTCACAACATCTCTATGCCACTCACAGCATCTCTATACCACTCACAGCATCTCTATGCCACTCACAACATCTCGATGCCACTCACAACATCTCTATGCCACTCGCAACATCTCTATGCCACTCACAACATCTCTGTACCACTCACAACATCTCTTTGCAACTCACAACATCTCTATGCCACTCACAGCATCTCTATACCACTCACAGCATCTCTATGCCACTCACAACATCTCGATGCCACTCACAACATCTCTATGCCACTCGCAACATCTCTATGCCACTCACAACATCTCTGTACCACTCACAACATCTCTTTGCAACTCACAACATCTCTATGCCACTCACAGCATCTCTATACCACTCACAGCATCTCTATGCCACTCACAACATCTCGATGCCACTCACAACATCTCTATGCCACTCGCAACATCTCTATGCCACTCACAACATCTCTGTACCACTCACAACATCTCTTTGCAACTCACAACATCTCTATGCCACTCACAGCATCTCTATACCACTCACAGCATCTCTATGCCACTCACAACATCTCGATGCCACTCACAACATCTCTATGCCACTCGCAACATCTCTATGCCACTCACAACATCTCTGTACCACTCACAACATCTCTTTGCAACTCACAACATCTCTATGCCACTCACAGCATCTCTATACCACTCACAGCATCTCTATGCCACTCACAACATCTCGATGCCACTCACAACATCTCTATGCCACTCGCAACATCTCTATGCCACTCACAACATCTCTGTACCACTCACAACATCTCTTTGCAACTCACAACATCTCTATGCCACTCACAGCATCTCTATACCACTCACAGCATCTCTATGCCACTCACAACATCTCGATGCCACTCACAACATCTCTATGCCACTCGCAACATCTCTATGCCACTCACAACATCTCTGTACCACTCACAACATCTCTTTGCAACTCACAACATCTCTATGCCACTCACAGCATCTCTATACCACTCACAGCATCTCTATGCCACTCACAACATCTCGATGCCACTCACAACATCTCTATGCCACTCGCAACATCTCTATGCCACTCACAACATCTCTGTACCACTCACAACATCTCTTTGCAACTCACAACATCTCTATGCCACTCACAGCATCTCTATACCACTCACAGCATCTCTATGCCACTCACAACATCTCGATGCCACTCACAACATCTCTATGCCACTCGCAACATCTCTATGCCACTCACAACATCTCTGTACCACTCACAACATCTCTTTGCAACTCACAACATCTCTATGCCACTCACAGCATCTCTATACCACTCACAGCATCTCTATGCCACTCACAACATCTCGATGCCACTCACAACATCTCTATGCCACTCGCAACATCTCTATGCCACTCACAACATCTCTGTACCACTCACAACATCTCTTTGCAACTCACAACATCTCTATGCCACTCACAGCATCTCTATACCACTCACAGCATCTCTATGCCACTCACAACATCTCGATGCCACTCACAACATCTCTATGCCACTCGCAACATCTCTATGCCACTCACAACATCTCTGTACCACTCACAACATCTCTTTGCAACTCACAACATCTCTATGCCACTCACAGCATCTCTATACCACTCACAGCATCTCTATGCCACTCACAACATCTCGATGCCACTCACAACATCTCTATGCCACTCGCAACATCTCTATGCCACTCACAACATCTCTGTACCACTCACAACATCTCTTTGCAACTCACAACATCTCTATGCCACTCACAGCATCTCTATACCACTCACAGCATCTCTATGCCACTCACAACATCTCGATGCCACTCACAACATCTCTATGCCACTCGCAACATCTCTATGCCACTCACAACATCTCTGTACCACTCACAACATCTCTTTGCAACTCACAACATCTCTATGCCACTCACAGCATCTCTATACCACTCACAGCATCTCTATGCCACTCACAACATCTCGATGCCACTCACAACATCTCTATGCCACTCGCAACATCTCTATGCCACTCACAACATCTCTGTACCACTCACAACATCTCTTTGCAACTCACAACATCTCTATGCCACTCACAGCATCTCTATACCACTCACAGCATCTCTATGCCACTCACAACATCTCGATGCCACTCACAACATCTCTATGCCACTCGCAACATCTCTATGCCACTCACAACATCTCTGTACCACTCACAACATCTCTTTGCAACTCACAACATCTCTATGCCACTCACAGCATCTCTATACCACTCACAGCATCTCTATGCCACTCACAACATCTCGATGCCACTCACAACATCTCTATGCCACTCGCAACATCTCTATGCCACTCACAACATCTCTGTACCACTCACAACATCTCTTTGCAACTCACAACATCTCTATGCCACTCACAGCATCTCTATACCACTCACAGCATCTCTATGCCACTCACAACATCTCGATGCCACTCACAACATCTCTATGCCACTCGCAACATCTCTATGCCACTCACAACATCTCTGTACCACTCACAACATCTCTTTGCAACTCACAACATCTCTATGCCACTCACAGCATCTCTATACCACTCACAGCATCTCTATGCCACTCACAACATCTCGATGCCACTCACAACATCTCTATGCCACTCGCAACATCTCTATGCCACTCACAACATCTCTGTACCACTCACAACATCTCTTTGCAACTCACAACATCTCTATGCCACTCACAGCATCTCTATACCACTCACAGCATCTCTATGCCACTCACAACATCTCGATGCCACTCACAACATCTCTATGCCACTCGCAACATCTCTATGCCACTCACAACATCTCTGTACCACTCACAACATCTCTTTGCAACTCACAACATCTCTATGCCACTCACAGCATCTCTATACCACTCACAGCATCTCTATGCCACTCACAACATCTCGATGCCACTCACAACATCTCTATGCCACTCGCAACATCTCTATGCCACTCACAACATCTCTGTACCACTCACAACATCTCTTTGCAACTCACAACATCTCTATGCCACTCACAGCATCTCTATACCACTCACAGCATCTCTATGCCACTCACAACATCTCGATGCCACTCACAACATCTCTATGCCACTCGCAACATCTCTATGCCACTCACAACATCTCTGTACCACTCACAACATCTCTTTGCAACTCACAACATCTCTATGCCACTCACAGCATCTCTATACCACTCACAGCATCTCTATGCCACTCACAACATCTCGATGCCACTCACAACATCTCTATGCCACTCGCAACATCTCTATGCCACTCACAACATCTCTGTACCACTCACAACATCTCTTTGCAACTCACAACATCTCTATGCCACTCACAGCATCTCTATACCACTCACAGCATCTCTATGCCACTCACAACATCTCGATGCCACTCACAACATCTCTATGCCACTCACAACATATCTCTACCACTCACAACATCTCTATGCCACTCACAACATCTCTATGCCAATCACAACATCTCTATACCACTCACAACATGTCTATGCCACTCACAACATCTCTATACCACTCACAACATCTGTATACCACTCAGAGCATCTCTATACCACTCACAAAATCTCTATGCCACTCACGACATCTCTTTACCACTCACAACATCTCTATGCCACTCACAACATCTCTATACCACTCACAACATATCTATGCCACTCAAAATATCTCTATGCCACTCACAACATCTCTATGCCACTCACAACATTTCTATGCCACTCACAACATCTCTATGCTACTCAAAGCATCTCTATGCCACTCACAACACATCTATTCTACTCACAACATCTCTATGCCACTTACAACATCTCGATGCCACTCACAATATCTCTATGCCACTCACAACATCTCTATGCCACTCACAACATCTATATGCCAATCACAACATCTCTATACAACTCGCAACATCTCTATGCTACTCACAACATGTCTATATCACTCACAACATCTATATGCCACTCACAACATCTCTATACCAGTCACAACATCTCTATGCCACTCACAACATCGTTAAGCCACTCACAACATCTTTATGCCACTCACAACATCTGTATGCCACTCACAACATCTCTATGCCACTCGCAACATCTCTATGCCACTCACAACATCTCGATGCCACTCACAATATCTCTATGCCACTCACAACATCTCTATACCAGTCACAACATCTCTATGCCACTCACAACATCGTTAAGCCACTCACAACATCTTTATGCCACTCACAACATCTGTATGCCACTCACAACATCTCTATGCCACTCGCAACATCTCTATGCCACTCACAACATCTCGATGCCACTCACAATATCTCTATGCCACTCACAACATCTCTATACCAGTCACAACATCTCTATGCCACTCACAACATCGTTAAGCCACTCACAACATCTTTATGCCACTCACAACATCTGTATGCCACTCACAACATCTCTATGCCACTCGCAACATCTCTATGCCACTCACAACATCTCGATGCCACTCACAATATCTCTATGCCACTCACAACATCTCTATACCAGTCACAACATCTCTATGCCACTCACAACATCGTTAAGCCACTCACAACATCTTTATGCCACTCACAACATCTGTATGCCACTCACAACATCTCTATGCCACTCGCAACATCTCTATGCCACTCACAACATCTCGATGCCACTCACAATATCTCTATGCCACTCACAACATCTCTATACCAGTCACAACATCTCTATGCCACTCACAACATCGTTAAGCCACTCACAACATCTTTATGCCACTCACAACATCTGTATGCCACTCACAACATCTCTATGCCACTCGCAACATCTCTATGCCACTCACAACATCTCGATGCCACTCACAATATCTCTATGCCACTCACAACATCTCTATACCAGTCACAACATCTCTATGCCACTCACAACATCGTTAAGCCACTCACAACATCTTTATGCCACTCACAACATCTGTATGCCACTCACAACATCTCTATGCCACTCGCAACATCTCTATGCCACTCACAACATCTCGATGCCACTCACAATATCTCTATGCCACTCACAACATCTCTATACCAGTCACAACATCTCTATGCCACTCACAACATCGTTAAGCCACTCACAACATCTTTATGCCACTCACAACATCTGTATGCCACTCACAACATCTCTATGCCACTCGCAACATCTCTATGCCACTCACAACATCTCGATGCCACTCACAATATCTCTATGCCACTCACAACATCTCTATACCAGTCACAACATCTCTATGCCACTCACAACATCGTTAAGCCACTCACAACATCTTTATGCCACTCACAACATCTGTATGCCACTCACAACATCTCTATGCCACTCGCAACATCTCTATGCCACTCACAACATCTCGATGCCACTCACAATATCTCTATGCCACTCACAACATCTCTATACCAGTCACAACATCTCTATGCCACTCACAACATCGTTAAGCCACTCACAACATCTTTATGCCACTCACAACATCTGTATGCCACTCACAACATCTCTATGCCACTCGCAACATCTCTATGCCACTCACAACATCTCGATGCCACTCACAATATCTCTATGCCACTCACAACATCTCTATACCAATCACAACATCTCTATGCCACTCACAACATCTCTATGCCACTCACAACATCTCTATGCCACTTAAGACATCTCTTTGCCACTCACAACATCTCTATGCCACTCACAACATCTCTATGCCACTAACAACATCTCTATGCTACTCACAACATCTCTATGCCACTCACAACATCTCTATGACACTCACAACATCTCTATGCCACACAGAACATCTCTATGCCACACACAAAATCTCTATGCCACTCACAAGATCTCTATGCCACTCACAACATCCCTATACGACTCACAACATCTCTATGACACTCATAACATCTCTATGCCAATCAAAACATCTCTATGCCACTCACAACATCTCTATGCCACTCAAAACATCTCTATACCACTCACAACATCTCTATACCACTCATAACATCTCTATGCCACTCAAAACATCTTTATGCCACTCACAACATCTCTATGCCACTCACAACATCTCTATGCCACTCACAACATCTCTTTTCCACTCA
>SZWC01021065.1:10866-47420 GCA_023375785.1 Penium margaritaceum
GAGGGGGGGGGGGGGGGGGGGGGGGGGGGGGGGGGCGACGCGCTGTGTGTACGAATAATCGAGGAAGAAGCGGAAGTTTTTGCAACTAGCAGGGCAGGGCATCGAACTCTGGTTTGGGAGGAGTAAGGATAGTGTTACAACAGTGCGAGTTTTATCTAAACACTCCAAAAATGATTTAGGAAAGAAAGTGTCACACGCCTTGCTGTACGCCACCCTCTCCAACAAGACCAGTCCAACCAACGACGGTCGACTTTGGCACGATGACGGATGCCAGCACGGTGGGTGGAGATAGTGAGATGATAAACATGGCATATGGTGGATGAACGTTCTCTTACAAACCTTTCATTTCTCGGACTGAGGCCGGTTAGAAGAGGGGAGGGGGTGTTGGATGAGCTAAATCAGCACATAAACAAGACCAGGGGGTGAGCCTGGACCCTGGCGTTCATATGACGACAGAGGAGGATGCGTGCCTGGATATTTTTAAAATAGTATAAAATTTTGATGGAATGGGACAATGCCTTTTGTACTTAAGGTTATTGGTCATTATTGTAAACATTTTGTTTCTTAAAAAAAAACATATACATCCATGTCCACGAGGAGAAAAACACTTATTATCCCACAGAAGTTATTTGGAACCCACTTCTTCTGAATGAAACGACAAATAAATAAAATTATTCGTCAATGTATTCACCTACCTCCACAATATGGGCTTCTATATGTCTAAACTGTTTTTCATCCTTCTCCTTCAAACTTCATGGAGCATTTTCTCTTTTTCTTGGATTTTCTATGGATTTTTCATGAAAGTTTGAACCAAACAACAAGATTGTGATATCTCTTGTTTATTGAAAGATGCACAAGTTCCTTCATTCTTCCATGTAAACATCACTAGCTGGAACTCTCATGGGACTTCAAAGAATGTACACGCTTTGAAAAAATGACTAGGATGTATATCACACGTGAATAGCAATCGATGCAAGGAAAATAGAAATGAAGCATGGGAAATGAAGGTTCTAACAAATCTGAAGATGGAATTTTCATTTGCTTTCTTGCATGGCAACCTTCACTCAAAAATTAAAGCCTAAATGAGGCCACGAGAAGGTAACATCACCATTCTTCCCTTCGTACCAACCAAAAGCAAAACATGCTCGCCAAACAAGTTTGTCACGGATCAAGGGTCTAAAATGTTTTGTTTTGTTTAGCTTGATTCCATGTGACCGACAAAAATGATCCGTGCATGATGGGATCTGGTTTTTTTTGTAGGAGATGGTGAGAGAAGTAGCTACTACAAGATGGACATGTCAAATGGTCGCTCATTGCCATCAATGGCAAGGTGCTTTATTAAGTACATACAATCCATATGCGAATGTACTCTACTCTTTGACAGTTACGTTGTACTATGATCAAGGTGTCTAAAGTCTACCTACATTCCGAATTTCTTTTTCACTTAAGTACTACGTAACCCTGTGCACGCCTTGCGTGCAACATTGAACCCTTGTTTAATGATCCATCAATGTTGAATGGTTCTATGGGACACGTGGCATTTACACCATGATCAACACTCTGGCACTGTGTAGTTTATAGTGATGTGGAGGGAGACCCATCCATGATTGTTTTGGATGGTATGTGATTGTTGCATCTTGTCAATGGTCGATCCTGCTACACTCATTGATCTCCTCTACGACTTCATGTGTTGTTGTTTGACCTTCTGTCAGTCAGAAAGTTGTTCGCGATGTCTGGACACTCCGCGGGCATGGTTCCTAGACCACTTATGTTTTCTCCGTGGATAAAGCCTCGAGCACCTAGATACATGTTCCGGTGCTTCATGGAGACCTGATTTCATGGCTTCTTGCTCATCTGGGCTCGGCAAAGTTATATGGCTCAGTGAGCTAACTGCCAGCGCCCCCATACAAGCCCTGTATTGGCTCATTTAGTTGTCCTCCTTGTTCTTAACACGTTTGAGGCTTAGCCTGATTTAGCAATGAATGTCTACCCTCCACACCCAGGGCTCATGTCAGTTTTGGATGGACCTACATGCCCCAAACTATTCCTAACCATATCTCTGCTTCTTCATAAGATGTTGTTCCTTTGCCTCGTCACCAGTGTTTGGGGATGTCTTCAACCACATGCTTTTCCCTCTTGCACCCTCCTTCAGTTTAATAGATGGTGGCAAAATAGCTAACGCATCTCTGTTTTGGGAAATTTCTCGTCATTATCTCACTATAATTTGAGACATTAAATGTGGACGACAAGGTTGGTTGTAATCTCTTCAAGCAAATGCAGCTTGGAAATGGCTAGCGAGCACATCTCCTCAATCTCAAATGGAGGTAATCACTTGTGTTGGGTGGTCATGTCCATGTGAGCATGTTGAAGCTTTAGCATAGAACTCGGTCCACATGGTGGAACTGAATATTAGAATGACGGTTATCTGCTGTTCCTTCTGTTTCACCTTGACTCCTCATGATTTTCCATCGATTATTGTCTCAAATGTTGCAAAGGTCTTGGCATTGGAGATCGAATTCTAGCATGTTGTTTGAGCTATCTAGTATGATAGGATTCCTTGGAAGTTATACTGAATAGAATTTTGAACTGCACCAAGCCAAATGTAGTTGATGTTGCAATGTTGTATGCAACCTTCACGACCAATAGCTTGACCATCCAATAGTGTCATGTGGACTATATGAAGTCTCACATAATTGTTAAAGCATTTTTTTGGAACGCTTGGTGTAGTTGTCACTCAGGAAATACAAGGTTGTCGATAGCTAGACTCTTGATTGATTTTGTAATCAATCAAGAGCCAAGCATGACCAGGTTGTGAACATGTCGTCTGAGTCACTTGCCATAATCTGTAGGTCTTCATGAACTCGTATGACATGGCCAAGGAACATGGCCGTTGTTCTATTGATATTGATGATGATAGTTGTCGAAAAGAGGTGCCGCATCATGAGGAGGTGTTCAACCACCATGTGAATTGTGCCATCTTCAATGGAAATAACAAGAAAAACAGTGGAGAAGCCCATTGAGATGGCCGACCAAGGCACGGCCAACAGTGAAAGCATGTGCAACATACCTAGTAGTTATGTTCTTCTTCACTCGTATTGCAAGCTAAAGTACAAGTTCCGTTGTTTGCAATTCTAACTCAAATTTTCTCTTCTGAGGAGTAACTGTCAAGTGTTATGTTCTTCTTCACTAGTTCATTTTTTTTTTCTTCACAGAGCGTTCCACTTAGACTAGTGTTCCGCAATCCAGTTACACCTTTATTCATAGGTATTCACTCGTAGGTACACATCTTTTGCGAGTGAACTTCTATCCTCAGTAAAGAGCATTAGAGCATAGTCAGTTCCTTTTCTGTCCGCGAAATTGCTTACAGCCATTTGTGAGGAGCTGCTCCACATACATGACCCACTTTATATGCACAGTGTTCATCTGCGTCGTCAGGTCTAGTCGAGTGAGAGCATCCACCGTAGTCTTTACTGCACATCAGCTATGAATGATGTAGCCGATGCCTCACTCAAGAAATCCGTTAATCAATTGGCCAGGTCATTAAATATGTAAGGACATGATTATCGGTGCCAACAACACAGATTTCAAAACTACACATAGAATACGCACAAACTAAGCACTTGCTCGACCGTTGACACTCCTTTTTTACACAATGTAATTCAGCTTAAACTTGTGTAGTTTGTGCAACATATACACGGTGTGCGGTTCTTCAACAATATTGACTTACAAGAGAACAGCTACAAATGCTGATTTGGATGCATCAGTTCACATGACTTCATTTATCTTCGGACATGTCAATCACAAGGTTGGATGAGAGATGAAGTTGCTTCTTGAAGAGATAGATGATTTGTGTTTGATGCTATCCCCATTCAACTATTTGATTTGTTTCTTGTGTTCCTTCCCAAAAGAATTGAGGAATGACAATTTACCATGCACAAGATCTCTCCAAGAGCTGCAAGAACATGCATAATAGGCCACATGGCAACTTGCACTAGACCTATGACCCCAACAGCCACTCCAGTAAGGATTCCGTTCAACTTGGTGAAACATTTGCCCTCGTCATTGCCCGTTGGGAAGAGAAACTTGGAGTAACAACTAGAGTGACAAGCTGGCAGGTACGAACAAGTAATGGCATGTATAAGAAGATGTCAGTACTCGAGAGCCTCAACAACCATCTGCACCAGTAGCTCAACTTGAAATCAGAGTACGTCTACACCTAACATGTTTAGAAGACCATTCCACCAAGAGAAGAACCCGAATCTTAAGTGAACCCAGATTTTGCCGGCCTTCTCTAAACTATTGTATCTTACGCACTCGATAGGACCATTGGTTCTGATGTAGATGAAGAGTTTTGAGGTGTTATGTGCCAGTGCTAGGGCCAACTCCCAGAAAACTAAGATTGGCCTCATAACCTCTCCTTTGAGGAGCATGGCTAGAAGCTGCTTGTGTGACTTAAGGGAAATCCAATAACAGCAAAAAATGATTGAGACTACTCAACAACTCATGACTTTGGCCTGGTATCATTGACTACAGACTTTCTATGTCTCATGCAAATCAATCCAAAGTTGCAAGGTGTGACAGGTCTACCAACTTGTTGGAACAACTTCACGTGGGCCGAGCTTGTGCGTTCTCAAAATCCTAACAAGAAGCATGACGCATGTAGCCATGATTGATTATCCTTTCTTTCATGACGGAGTACACATAAAGGTTTCCTGCGATCTCCACCGAGAGCAGAATCTCCATCGACAAACCATGTTTACACTGTGAAAACAACCAGAAAAACAAACACCTCAGGAGTAATCATAGTACTTGGCAACAAATGCTGCATTTCCCAAATCACTGCAACAATAGGGGGAATCAACACCGTTGGCTGCAATGTTCAAATGCAATAATCCAATGGCTATCACCCCAAAAGGTATTATTCATAGCGTGGCGATGGGTAGTCTCTGTCATCTCAAAGCTCAATCTCAGTGAAATTCAACGCCGCCCAACATGAAGATGAGTGACTTTGGTGGATGTGTAAGAAACCAGGACATACGTTGAGATATCTCCACTGGAGGAAAAAAAAGGAATGGATAAACAGAAGCAAGCTGCATAGAATGTTGGAGGTGATGGTGAATAATAGAGGCAACAATAAGTTGGCAAAATTTCTATGCAATTGGAAGAACCTGAAACAGCCAATCATGCATCTGCATGGTTCACTAGACTAGATGCACGAGTACTTGATGTTACATAGTGTTAAAAGGGAAACGAGGATGACAAGCGAGTGGAACTACTGACGATGCAAGCATAAGTCTTAAGATGGTTCAATATTTTTGCTCAATGGAGTTCCTTTTTTCAGTTCTTCTGTAATGAAATGGATTAAAGGCATGGTTTGACATAATCAAATTTTCTCCTTTGAAAAATGAACCATTAATGACAGGCTTTAGATCATTCAAATTTGTGAACCACTTCATTATCAAAACAATGAGCAATGTGATGTTGCTTTTCATTAGATTTATTCCACGAGGGACCATGAACTATTCTCACACAAGAGCTCCTTTTTTCCACAACATGTAAGCTGACTAGAAAACCAGATAAGTCTATGACCTAGTAAAATGTGTAGAATAAAACTCACTAGTAATTCATTGAAGTTGTAGTCATGGGTATGAATAACTGGAAGGTCTAGAAGTAGAGGAAGCATTGTTAGAAGCTACAACACAACAATAAGACAAAACATAGAACACAACAAACATCGTAGGACATGGAAAGTCGTCACCTGCAACTATGAGTCGAGGTGTGGTTCAACCTTGTAGAACCTGGGAATAAGAGCCAAATTGTAGTAGTTGAATCCCTAGCCTCATTAATGTTACGCTGAATGGAGCATACATGGTGAACAGGTATAAGTTACGAGGAAAAGACATGATTTCATGAAAAAACATGAATTTGGGACACTTGAGCAGTTTATGATTAGCATTAAGTGTACTTTGATGACAAGTGTCAAAATGATCGAACATATGTATACAAGTGTCGATTCACAAATGAGACAAAGTCGGGGTCGTAAGGTCGATGGTCGAGCGACACGTACAGAGTCTCGTCGTGAGTGGTTGGATTTGAGAAGGTCCGCCAAGAAGTCGGGGGTCTTCAAGAATCAATGGTGAAGATGTGAGATGCATCTTTATAAATCCGAATTCGTCTTGATGCATTCAAAAGTTGACTGAAAGGCCGTGATACTTCCGTTTGTAGGTTCGCGGAAGTGGTTGAAGCTGTTGGAAGGTTTGGGAATATCCACTGAAAGCGAGGCGGTTGGCCAGTTTGCCCTCGACCGTCAGAGTGGATACTGTAGTCTTTGCGATAGGATGGGATGTTTGTGTAATAACAAAAATGCCCACTCGAAAAGATTAAGGACTCGTGTACGTCTGGTATGTAACACTTCCGCCCCTTTTGGTCACGACATCCCAGCGAAAGTACAGATGTAGCCTGGTGACTATGATATTAGCCGTCAGTGAGACGATCGACATCTCGAAGGTTATCGTAGGGTTCCAAGCTATTATGGGCGCCGTCGTAGTCATGCCACTTAACGAGATATTTTGTTAACTTGCCTCGTCCTTGATGGCCTAGGATGTCCTCGAGGACATCCTCCGTGTCTTCTTCCACTTGAATGGGAGGTGAAGGAGGGACATCTCTGCCAGGGAAGTTCTCTCCTGGGTCTCGGTAGTGCTTGAGTCTGCATGGAACATCGGATGAACTTGCATAGTGTCGGGGATTTGGAGTTGCAAAACCACAGGGGTTGGCATGCGCTCGATCTCAAACGGTCTCCACTATCAGGGTTTGAACTTTGAACAGTTGGATCCATGGAGTTTTATGTTCGCCGAGCTGAGGAGGACTTTGTCGCAAGCGGTGAAGATGTCGTTCTGATGTCGGTCAGCTGCTTACTCCATCACTGGTTGTGTCTTTACAAGGGTTTGCCATGTTTCCTCCCACATGGTGGTAAAGTCTTGGCATTGAACGTCGATCACAAGAAACTTCCTATGACTTTGTAGTCCTGCTAGTGTGGCAGAAAGTTTGCCATATACCACTTCAAAAGAAGTTTTCGTGTTGCACCAAGAACAACCGCATTATATGCGATTTTGGCAGTCAGGAGCTTTTGCGCCCAATCCATCCTATGAGGTTTGCATAGTATTCAGAGCAGTTGTTCGAGCGTGTTGTTTTTCCGCTCTGTTTGACCGTCGTTTTGAGGATGAAACGCTGTTGAAAGTTAAGTTTTCACACTATACCAAGTCATCAGTTTGCGCCAAAAATGGTTGGTGAATCGACTGTATCTTTCGCTTATGATTGTTCTCCATACATTGTGTAGCCGCACGATGTTGTTTAGAAGAAGCCATGCTATTGTCCTCTGTAGTGACGGTTGTCATTGATGGGATGAAGTGAGACATTTTCGGAAAACTTGTTGACGACCACCACGATTGCATCATATCCTTCGGGTGTAACCGGTAATCCTGTGATGATGTCCATGGAGACTTTTCCCCATGGTTCCGTCAGAACAGGGAGCGGTTGCAGAAGTCCTGATGGCCTCGTGCGACAAGATTTTTGTCGCTAACAGGTGTTACAAGTTTTGCAGAAGTTGGCCATGTCAGATTCCATCTTTTCCCACCAATAATTATTTTGCAGCTTCTTCCGCGTCATGTCCTCTCCAAAGTGTCCTCTTGGTCCGATGTTGTGGCACTCTTTGAGCAGCATACGGTGAAGTTCGTTGTTTGATGGAATGACCCCTTGGCGAGTGAAGCGCCGTCGCTAGTAGGGTGCGTCGAACCAGAATTTTGCTTTATCATACACGCCATGCTGGTCGTAGCCTCGTGCGAACAGTCCCTCAAGGTATGGGTCTCGCTGTAGTTGTAGCATCCCCACATTAGCCATATACATTGGTTGATACTGAGTGCATCCCTTGGGTTGATTTTGTCTAGCCGGTACTCAATTTTGCAGTTGAGTCCAGATTCAAGGAACTCCATCCATCAGGTTTGACATCGACTGAGATTCGGTTGGGTATTCAAGTGTTACAACGCGTGGTGGTTGATGCGCACGATGCCTCAGTGACGCTCCGGATAGCATTGCCAGGTCTTGAACACATGCACAAACGCCACAAATTCATTCTCGTGTACTGTGTAGTTAAGTTCCGGTCCTCGCAGTTTTCGAGACAAGTAGGCGGCCGCTTGTTTGCCGGTTCCATGGTCTTGCAGAAGAATTGGACCAATAGCTTAGTCTGATGCATCCATGGCCATGGCGTAGACGACTTTCCGATTGGTTAATTGTAGGGCTGGTGCTGAGGTTAGAGCATGCTGCAAAGCGGTGAAAACTTCTTGTTTTCTATCTCCCCATTGCCACTCATTTTCTTTTTGAGTGAGGTCGGAAAGAGGCGTTGATACTCAGGCATAGTATTGTAAGAATTGCCGGTAGTAATCATAGAATACAAGAAAAACGTGAATTTCTCAAAATTTGGTCGGCGTCAACCAATCTGCGACTGTTGCCATTTTTTTCGGATCCATGGTGGTCCGTCCGCCGTTGATGGCATGTCCCAAAAAACTGATCAAACGATGACCAAAATCGCATTTCACGATTTTTCTGAAAAAATTCTCTCTTTGTAAAACATCAAGGACTTTTTTAAGATGACCATCGTGCTCCTGCGAGGTGGTGCTATACTCCAGGATGTCATCAAGGTATACCACAACAAAATCGTCAAGGTGTGGACGGATTAGTTACCGCCATAAAGTTGCCCGGGTGCTTGTGAGTCAAAACAGGATGACCGTGAACTCAAAGTGCCCGTAGCAAGTCTGGAACACCGTCTTCTTGATGTTGGCGTCTGCCACAGGTATATGGTGATATCCGCTACATAAGTTGATTTTGCTGAAAATCCGAGCCCTTCGGAGTTGGTCGAAAAGTTTGTCGGCTTGAGGAAGAGGGTAGTGGTTTTCTTTATGGTAGCATTGTTCAATTCCCGATCATGCACGCACATCCGCATCTCGCCAGTTTTGTTTTTAACGAATAGTACTGGTGTGGCATATGGTGACATGGATGGGCCAATGAATTACTAACCGAGCATCTCGTTGAGCTCCTTGTTTAGCTCGGTTAGCTCGTGATCCCTCATCTGATAGGCCCTTTGAACAATAGCTCTACTGCCTAGCTTTAGTTTGATGCGATGGTCGATGTTGCATTGAGAAGGTAAGGTTCTTGGGAGTTCATCAAGGAAGATGTTTGCAAACCCTTGGATGAGTGGTACAAAATCTTCGTGTACCATCGTGAATTTTGTTGATGCGGATGAGGCTAATGACGCTGATAATGAGTCGACTGCTACCACTTCCGCTCCTTCCATTGGCTCAAGATGTATGAGCCACACACAAGCTCCTCGTCGTAGACACAGCTTGGCCACATTGAGCGGTATTGGGTGCACAAGCTGTCGCTTTTTGACCATCCCGGCTTCCTCTGCTACCTCCACATCTCTTGCTTCCTCTATCCGCTTCCGTCCCACATGCGGAAGTTGTTGTTTGGCACTGTCGATGTCCATGAGACATCTAAGCTGTTCCAGTCGACTTGCATATTATGTCAATAAACAAAATCTCGCCCGAGGATGTTTTGTGATCGCTCATTAGACAAGACCTCCCGACGCCTACATCTTATAACTCTCCCTCTTGTAGTCGTAGTGATTCTCGGATTCTCCATATCTTTTGTCTTCCGTTGACAGTTTTTCCTTCAAACACCTCTGGTTCGGTCTCAAACCCAACTTGCAAGCCATGGCATTGCTTATGAAGCTATGTGAAGCTTCTCTATCCAATAGTGGTGGTGCAATTATGCAACTTTTGCATATCCAAGGCTAAACGTTTTGCAGTATCGTCAATTGGTTGTCCTCGTACCCCTCATCGAATCTTGCGATCTAAGAAACCCTCCGTTGCGATGTGGGCCACTTTGATGTGCGATCATTTGGCACAGATCGCTCCTCACGGACAATAGTTGTGCCTTTTTCTCTTGCCCTTTGATGTTCCCCGACTCATTTTTCTGTGACTTCTCCCCCTTTTTGGCCTACTTCTTGCTTCAGCAATTGCGAGTAATGTGCAACAAAAAAATGTAGTTTTTGCAGGTTTGCGTACCTCTCTGGTCGACAGTGCCCACTTCCATCGGAGTCAAGAAGTCCACCGCCTGGTTTTTCTCCGTTTCCACGATGATTGTGGTTAGGTGATTGCCAGCCATAGGATTCATGGATCTGAGCATTGTATTCGACAATGTCGATCCTTTCTGTTGCTGCAATCATCCGTGGAAAGACGTTTTGGATGCCAAAAATAGCGATCTCTTACCGGATATCTCGTTTGAGGAAGTTGTAGTGAAAACAGATTTTGTCGCGGGTGATTTGTACTCCGGTGATATTCTCACGGAATCTCCGTATGTACTACGCCATGTTGGACTGCTAACGTAGACATTGGAGCTTGTACCGTGTGTTGGACATCTTATCCAGTCATCCAAAGCGTGCGAGGATCGCTTGCAAAAATTCATTCCAGTCGGTTGGTGGCGTCAGCGCGTCTTGCCACTGTAGGTTGATCTACTGCAAGGGTAGAACGCGTGTGATCCGTGATGTGAAACGTGCACCGTGGCCCGTTGATGAGGCTCTGCCGGTCTCCTACTACCGTTGGATGGTCTTTAGATTGGACTACCGACTTAACAACGTGCCATGAAAAATGCAGCCTCGAGGTAAATCTTCTTTTGATCGGCGTTGAACTCCGCAGCGGTGATGTACACCTCCAAACTCATCAGCCACAACCAAACCGTTGGTCCTTTTGAGTTTGCGGGATCGTATGATTCTGGTGGAGCCAAACGAATTTTGGGTTTGTTGGAGAGTTGGCAATTTCTCTTGACGAGCACTGATTCACGCGCACTTGCGTTGTGAAGAGCTCCTATCCCGACATTGAGCTGATGGGACACATGGCTGTTGATCCCCTCGAGCGTGAAGACCTGATTCGCCAATTCCTTGTTGATCCGCACGTGTCGTTGAGTGCCACCTGTCGTCCCTGCTGTCGTCGTCGAGGCTGTCAGTTGGGGTGGCTGGTTCATCACCGTTGGTTCTGTGACCTGATCGGTCGCAAAAGCCGTCAGGGTAACCCCTGCTGCCGCAAAGCCTACCATGCCAGCATTCACTGTCACTTCAAGGTTTGCGTGCATTGGCACATTCTGCTCCTCCATTGATGAAGTTGTTGTGAAAGACCCGCTGTTGGTCATCGGTTGCGCTCGCTTGTCTCACGTTGTAGTTGCAAAATCTGCGAAGTCTTGACGTAAAAGATACGCTGAATATTTGTGCAAGGTAGTCCTCCGGATGGGTTGATTAGTCGGATGTCTCTCCAGCACCATTGCGCTCTGATACCAAGTGCTACGCCAAAAAAAGCGTAGATGGTGAATAGGTAGAAGACGCGAGGCAAAACACGATTTAGAATTTGGGACACTTGAGCAACTTGTAATTAGCGGTAAGTGTACTTCGATGACAAGTGTCAAATTGATCGAACATGTACATGTATATAAGTGTTGAGTTACGAATGAGACATGGTTGGGGTCGTTGGGTCAATTGTTGAGCGACGCGTGTGGATTCGCATCGTGAGTGGTTGAACTCGAGAACGTCCGTCGAGAATTCGGGGTTCTTTGATAATCAAAGTTGAAGATGCGAGATGCATCTTTATAAATCCATATTTGTTTCAATGTGTCAAGAAGTTGACCAAAATGTTGTGATCCTTCTGTTTGTAGGTTTGCAAGAGTGGTCGAAACTGTCGGAAGGTTCGGGAATATCCACTGAGGGCAGGGCAGTTTGCCAGTTTGCCCTTAACTGTCAGAGTGAGTATCGCGGTCTTCACGACAAGACGGGCTGTTTGTGTAATAATAGAAATGCCCACTCAAAAAGACTAGGGACTCGTGTACATCTAGTACGTGACATTTCACCTTGAGTCACTGTGGTACTCAAGGAGTAATCTTCACATGTCAAAAACTGTATCAAGGTCTTTCAAGCAAACTTCCTAGGGATCTACCTCTTCCATGGACCATTGAACACAAGACTGACTCCAAGATTTTTTTTTGCACATCATCAATATCAGATGGATCACATTTGTTTTTAAAAAAGGTGAGATTTTTTGTTGATCAACCATCACCAACAAAGTTCTACAATGTCCAGATGTATTATGGAATTTGCAAACAAAAACCGTTGACTCATAAAGGACCGCATCCAACTGTCACTGCTTGAGCTAAAGGTCCAATCTCACTAAGAAATCAGACAAGTGTGAATTGGGAGACTGCAAAAAAGAAGGCATTAATCTCTTTGAGAAACACTATGATCTTGGCCCAAGCCTTGTGGCTCAGAAATTGTACAATCAACTACATCATGGCATGTGCCACATCCAATCAAGAAACCCGAGTCGTTTTATCCAAGACAACGGAGATGTATAGCAATTTGTTGTACACAAGTCATGTAAAATGTGTGCACCTGAACTAAATCCTAGAGGACTCAAAATGGAAATGATTTGAGCATTGAAAGTGTTTACGAGGAGGCGGTGCTAGCTAGAACATTAACAAGGTGTTGCTTCATTGACTGCTTCTCCTGCTATAATGCCTTGAGACTCAACCAATTCTTAGCCATAAAAAATTCGATGGATGAAGTTCTTTGAGTCCGAATTTGACAACGGCATTAAATGATGGCATGGAAAAACACATCCAAGGTATGATGCCCATGATCAATGTTATGTAGGTCAATCTAGGCCCATATGTCAAGAGACTCATCATACATGCCCATGGGAAATCTCAGATGGCTACGTTGAGAATCTTTCAGATTTGTGCATTTTGTTCCTTAAGCATGCAATCGTACACGAATACATTGTTGATGACATGGCAACCATGTTATTTTCATGCAACAAAAGATGTCTTTTATTGCCGTCAGAAAATCCACAGGGATATCTGCGATTCCAAAGAGCATGATTGTGAATTTCTAAAACTCATGTCCTAATCCAATACATGAATCGGGTGGTAGCACCTCCACAGATATATTCTTGTAAAAACTATTGCTCCTCGGAGTTGGTCAAAACATCTTTTACCTATAGAAGAGGGTTGCAGTTCGTGATAGTGATATAATTCAACATTAGGTAGTACACACACATAGATACCATTCAAGTCTTAATCTTTACAGGAAAAGGAGCTGTGTATGGTGACAAGAAGTACAAAATGAAGTATTGCCTGAGCCATGTTGTCTTATAGAAACATGCACTCGTTCGGCTTGTAGTAGCTCATGTTATAGATACCCATGCTTTGTCAATCTGGTTGAAGACGGTGTACCAATGGATTAAGAAAACTTCAATTGGTAAATTTTGTTTCAAACAGTCCTGGTTTGGCCTTCAAATCAATCTTCCAAACATATTGTTTCTTAGATGGCTGTGAAAGAATCCCTCTGCAAAGTGGTGCAACAACCATTTTACGACTTTTTTTTACTTCTCAATTGCACCAATACAAGTATGGAAGGGTGGTCATCCTCGTATCCATCGTCAAACTAAGCGATCTTGGGAATCCTTTTTCGTGGTTATGTGTCTCCTCTACATGGATGATTGGCATTTGCACTACTTTACGAGGGAATGGGAGCTCTGCCATCTAGTCCTGCCTCTACCGTTTCTTCAATCCCTCCATTTTCTAGGGCCCCTCTCCCTTTTGGCCTTCTTTGTAGGCGTCTGATTGTCTCTCAAGATGCGACCTGCGGCTTTGCAAGTCTAGCAGGTTAGTTGGTCATTTTGATCGATGGCGTCGTTCTCCAATGCAATGGAAGTTTCTACTTGCTGGGATCTGCCATGCTGTGAATGCCTTGGGGTTGCAAGTCATTGAATTGCTTCATCCAATCATTTTAGTTGACGTCTTCAATCTAGTCATTTCCGGATGCTTGTTTCGGATGTTGGATGGGAAAACAGGACAGTGTTGTTCTCTAGAAGCAATGATGCTTCAAAACAACGCGTTCTTAGTGCTGTTGAGAAGCACAACATGATTTAGAAACAATAAACTGACAAGCATATGGCAGAAATAGCTGCTGCGGCGCACGACGGGTGATGCACGCGACACTGTCAGTTTGTCCTACAACCGGCCCAAAACCACTGTTTTCACCATAAACTTGTACACAGGTATCCAAACGCATCATCGTCTGATCCTAGAGATGCAGAATCTCAAGCTAGAAGCTACATTTGGTCACACGCACAAGTCCGGTATCAATCGATGGGCAGACAATGCAAAACATGTAAATCAGGCTCAAGAGCCAGTCCACCGAGAAAAGTCTACCGTCTGCAGAAAAACCGCAAAGGACCCCGGCAAGCACCCGAGATGTCATGGCAGCTGTCTGGCAGCTGTTGGTGCATGGAGCCACCACTCGTCGGTGCTCTGGTGCCAACTGCATCCGCACCAGGGATCATGTCGTTGTGCACTCCAGTACTACTGATCCACATCACTAGTACGGGGTATACGAATAATCACCACGGTTGTCGCCCATGACGGGTGGAAGCCACACAAACCAACTCTCCCCCTGACTAACACAACCGTCGCCACAATGACAAGTAAGGGGCTATAGTCAATGTCTGTCGCAAACACCAATGATAATACAAGGACTCCTCGTGACAGTGGTGTAACTCACCAAGTGCGCGAGTCTTGACCGTGTAGGACATAAATCACACACCCATGTGCCAAACATCACACAAGAGGTACAAAGCAACAAGGTATCCTCATGACCCTGGAACATGTCTACGAGTTCAGGGTCTCGACCACACCCGCTCGCATGCATGGAGCATACATTATACATGGAGGCAATGGGGTCTCCATGTCACACCGGTACAAGTCACTAGGTGCCCGGATCTCAACCAGCGTAACCTCGACCGGAGCATTGTGCCAGACACATCCTAACCACATTGTCCACATAAAAGTGTCAAGCCATAGCCCACACACCAACAAGTCTAGTTCTCTAGAAGCAACGGTACTTCAAAACACCGCGTCCTTAATGTTGTTGTGAAGCACAACACGATTTAGAAAGAAAGGACACCTGAGTGATTGACAACCAAAACGAAGGGTACTTTGATGACGTGTGTTGAAACTTTCAAGGGCATACATGCAAGCGTGGAAACATGTATGAAGCATGTTTAAGGTTTGTGGCACACATGTTTCAATGTGTGCACCTATGCATTAGAGCTTTCTCTTTCTATTATGAGAACATTTGTCAAAAAGTCATTGATTGAAATGAACATTGAATAACTGAACCAAAAAAATCAATAAATGCTACAGTTCACAGTTCATCTTTGAAGACTTCTAGAAAGTGGTTGAAGTTGTTGTTTCATCTGTGCATTGCCTCACTCACTCATAATGTTACCTCTCGGCTGGTGTACGTGCTCATGCAGAGGACTGACTGGATGGACGCTGAAGCCGACGGGGCGCTGCTTGGTGGAGTGGATGTATCCCCGTGAAGCGGAATGTGTGTTTCTCCTTCTCCTTGTGCTTCTCATACTATACCCTCGCACAACCAGCTCCATCAGCAGCTACACTTGGCTATCACATCATCGGAAGTCGTAGTTGGATTTCTTCAAAGGTGTAGTCGAGCCTGAGTTCGGACAGCCGTAACTCCTCATAACTAATTTTCCTGTTGATTCTGACTGCATGACTGCGTTTGCAGCGTGTCTATTTTAACATCGTCCAATTTATAGGCAAAGCGAACGACGCCCAGGTTTTTGGCTGTCTGGTGTTTCGCAAGGCTCACCTAGGAAACTCTGCCAAATAAGATAATGCTGCGATTGTTGGTTTTTTCTCACATATCTCATTGTGCTCTGTTGTGTCCTCCCGACTTGTGCACATCGGCATGCAGATGACTGACGGCAAGACTCGACGCTGGTAGAGTGTCGTCCGGTGGAGTTGACGCACGCTAAGGACTACGCGTAGTTTGCTGCAGCCTCCTCCCTCTGGCGACGCGCTCATCTCCATCAGCAGGCCTCCTCGGCGGTCTGGCCACCGGCAGTCACTGTCAGAAAACGGCCCCCGGGTGGAGACAGTTCCAACGTGGCCCGATGGGTCTGCTGTGCTCACGGCTATGTTTTGTGCGGGTAGTTCTAAGTCTAAGCGTGAGCTTTCTGGTCGCCTCACGCTATGTTTCTGGGAGTCGAAGGCATTTGCGAGACAGTCACTTTTGCGAAGGGAATAACACAATTTTGCATTAGTTTTTAGAACATGGACATGATCTAATCATTTGTAGGACTAGTCATGATCTCTCCAACGCACCAAACCGTATGTGATTCGGATAACCGTAGCTCCCGCTACGTCAGTCGAAGCGCAGCACCCCAAACCAACCGCTCACTCGGCGGCGCACACCACGTCGCCCGCCGAGGCGCCTTCACACATCAAGGACCCATCAAAATGCCATTCCGGAGGCGCAGATGTCCCTATGCGTAGTGGCGGCACCCCTCGCGCCTTTGGGGTCTGTTTCGATGAGTTAATCATCGAGTTTGGTGATGGGGATTGATGTGGGTCGAAACCTGTTCGCGGACCTTCAGTCGGAATTTTGATGAAGTCCCCGAGTAACAAACTGTACTACTGAGTTTCGGACTCCGAGCCAGGATTTTGGCTAAGTCCCTCAGTAACAAACTGCACTCCTGAAATCCGGCGGATCATCCACCGGACGCCTCGGCAGTCCTTCCGGAGTAAAATCCCAGATGGCATTTTGTTACTCGCTCCGGTCAATTATTCACCGGAAGTCGAACCGCGGCCGGCTCCCAGAACCGCCGCACACACCCCAACTTTGGAAGCCGACATCTCCCTCGTTACTAGTCCGATTCCGGTGAAACAACTTCCACCGGATTCAACAACTCGTCAACTTTCAGGGGCAATCCTCCATTTTAGGATCCGAGCAATCCTTGAGTCACCAAATCCGTCGACGAGGATTTTCCTCTCTCTGGCGGCTCGTCGGCGCCTCCCGGCACCGCACTTGGGCATGCAGAGGGGCAAATCTTCAACATTCTCCCCCGTGCACCTGCCATGCCCGCTGCTCCTGCTTGCTCTCACTCATCTTCTGCAGCGCCCTCCAGCCCATCATAGCTGGTCATCCCAAGCCCGGCCATGCTCAATGCGTGTCGGTCGACGGGTTGCGCTTTGGTCAAGCAATCCGCAAGCATGTTGTGCGTGCTGCAATGCTGCAGCACCACCTGCCCCTTTTCAACCATGTCCCATGCGTAGTGGTAACGCACGTCGATGTGCTTTGTCCTCCTGTGCTGCGTCGGATTGTTGGTCAGCAAGATTGAGCCGGTGTTGTCCTCTTGCACCATGGTAGGCTCCTGCTGCGGCACGCCCAGCTCCCCCAGCAACCTGCGGAGCCACACCGCCTCTTTGACCGCCTCGGCCAGCGTGATGTACTCTGCTTCCACTGTGGATGTGGCAACGCAGTCTTGCTTTCTGCTGCACCACGGTCCGCTGCACCAGCGAGGAAGAACACGTAGCCGGATGTGGACTTCCGCTTGTCCACATCGCCAGCGTAGTCTGTGTCCGTGTAGCAGACGAGACGCAAGGGGTCCGCCCGCCCCTTGCCGTCGAACCTCAAGCGCGCATGCCGCGTCGCCTGCAGGTAGCGGAGGATGCGCTTGACCGCCTGCCAATGTAGTGGCCCTGGGTCGGCCATGTACCTGCTCACTTGGCCTACCGCGTAGGCCAGGTCTGGTCGAGTCGCCACCATGGCGTACATGAGGCTGCCCACCGCCGATTGGTAGGGCACCTCTGCCATATCCTCCCGCTCTTCTTTTGTTTGCGGCGCCATTGCTGCACTCAGTTCACAGGTCCTGGAGACTAGACTGCCAACTGGCTTGTAGTCCTCCATGCCGTACCGCTTCAGCACCTCGGCCACGTATTTGGCCTGTCCCAGCTCAAGCGTGCGCGCCCTCTGGTTCCGCGTAATGCTCACCCTGAGGTAGTACTCCAGCTTCCCCATGTCCGACATCTGGGATCTGCTGCTCAGCTGCTCTTTCAGCTGCTGTAGGCTTGGCAAATCCGTCGAGCACACAATCAGGTCGTCCACGTAGAGTGCAACGATCTGATGGAGTTGTTTGTCGCGCCGCACATACACGCTGTGATCCGCCTCACAGCGCTTGAAGCCGAGTTGTGCCATGAAGCTGTCCATCTGTTGGTACCAGCATCTGGGCGATTGTTTTAGCCCGTACAAGGACTTCCGCAGCTTACACACCTTGCCCTCCGGCACCTCCACCCCCTCTGGCACCTCCATGTAGATCTCTTTGTCTATGATGCCGTTGAGGAAGGCCGTCTTTATGTCCATTTGGTGGAGCTCCATGTCCTTTGCGGCCGCCACCGCAAGGATCGCCCGGATGCTTGTGAACTTGGCGACGGGAGCAAACGTCTCATCGTAGTGCTCCCCCTTACGCTATGCGTAACCCTTCGCCACCAGCCGCGCCTTGTATTTGTCAACCACACCCTCCTTTGTGAACTTGGTCTTAAAGACCCACTTTGAGCCGATGACCTTGGCATCTTTCGGCCTGTCAACCAGCTCCCACGTATCATTTTCCGTGATGGACGCCAGCTCCGATTTGATGGCTGCGTCCCATTGATCCCCTTCAGGCCATGCAAGCGCCTCTTGCACGGTAGTCGGCTCCGTTGATACAGCCAGTATGCACCGCGTCATGCCAATCCATCGACCGGTGCTTGCGTCGAAGCACTTCCCCGCTTTTCGCTGCCTCCCGCTGCGGCGCGGTAATTTTGGTGGCGCATCGTCACTCTGCTGCAATCCCTCCAACTCAGCACGCTCCGGTGAATCATCAACCGGACGGCTCCCCGAGGATCTCTCTCGTTGTGGCAAAACATCGTTCAAACGACCGGCGCGTCCGGTGGATTTTCCACTGACGCCCGATGCACACTCTGTCGGGAGTGCGCGCCTTGGCACCCTAGGTGCCTCATCCGCCGGATCCTTCCGGTGGATCTCCTCATCAGCTTGATCGTCATTGGAGTCCTCCGTGTCGGCTGCCACCGCTGGTGCACCTTCGCGCTCTGATGCCGCATCCTCAACTTCGGCGTCCGCCGGCTCCTTCTCGTAATCAAGGAGCTGGAACCACTCCCCCGTCTTTGGAGAGTCCACCACGCCCACGTCGTTGCTGCTGATGTACCTCTGCTGCTCGTCAAACTCGACGTCTCGGCTACGGATTACCTCCTCCTTGCACATGTCGTAGAGCCGGTACGCCTTATGCGCGCTCTCATAGCCAAGGAAGAGATATGAATTTGCCCGCGGCTCTAGCTTGCTGTCACGCCTCTGCGCAGCCTGCACCACCGCGTGCGCCTTGCACCCGAACACTTTCAGGTGTGCCACACTTGGCTTGCACCCGCTCCAAACCTCCTGCGGCGTCTTCCAGCTGCTCCTTCCCTTCAGCACCACTGTAGGAGTGAGGTTGATGGTGTAGCTTGCTGTACGTACAGCTTCCGCCCAGAAGCTTCGCGGCAATTCCGCATCCACCAACATGGTCCGTACCATGTTCAGTAGCGTCTGGTTCGCCCGCTCCACCACGCCATTTGACGGAGGCGAATACGGCATAGTTTGTTGCCATTTTATGCCCTGCTGCTTCATCCACCCGCTACAGCCCACGTACTCTCCGCCGTTGTCGCTACGTAGCGCTCTGACCTTCCGGTCAGTCTGCCTCTCCACCGCGGCGACATACTCCTTCAGCCGGTCCAGGACCTTGCCTTTCCGCTTCATGAAGTACACGAAGAGTTTTCTACTGTAGTCATCAATGAAGGTGACGAAGTAACGCACGCCGCTCTTTGATGCCGTCTTGAATGGTCCGCACACGTCGCTGTGCACGACCTCCAGCAGGTCCGAGGCGCGATTCACGTTCTCGTTGAACGGTTTGCGCCACGCCTTGCCCAAGATGCAAGGCTCGCACTTTTTGTGCACTGATGCATCTGTCGCCTCTTCCGCACCGTCGATGACGAGGCCGCGTACCAGTTCGCGCTTCGCCATCTCCTTCACGACTGCGAGTGAGGAATGCCCCAGTCGTCGGTGCCAGAGCTCCAGATCAGCTCCACCTCCTTTGGCCAGGTTCACGGTGCGTTCCTGCAAGTCTGCTGAATCTGTCGCCGCGGGGATCACCTTGGTCTCCACGATGTAGAGGCCTCCCTCGCGCATAGCCTCCAGCACGGGCTCGCCGCCACCATCATTGCGCACGACTGCCCCTCTTCTCCTGAAGAGCACCTCGTACCCCTTGTCAGTCAGGCGGCTAACACTTAGAATGTCAGCTAAGTCGGGTACGTGCTGCACGTCCTTGATGACGCGCTGCACCCGCTTTCCACCAACCACCACCTCCACGTCCACATCTCCTTGGCCAGCCGCCGGCTCGACCTTGTCGTTCGCGACCACCATGGATTTGCTGGACTTGGTGTGGTTGATGAACCCGACCTTCTCGACCTGGGTATGCTCCTCCGGTCCGGAGTCAAGGCATCGCCGGTTGGCCTTCTTGAGGTAGTGATTTTGAGTGCCGTTGAGGAGCGCCTTCTTGCCTTTGGCGTCCTTGCCGCCGGCCTTTGCCTCCTCGGTGCACTCATGGGCCCAATGGCCCTCCTTGCCGCAGTTACGGCACGCACCCTTCTTGGCGCCCTTTTTGCCGCCGCCCTTTCCGCCACCTCCCATGGCCCCGCTTCCGCCACCACGCGTTTTGGTGACGAGGGCCGATGAGGACGACGAGGACTCCCCGCAGCTCCGTCCCTGCGCCTCGTTGCGGGTGTACTCTGCGACCGCGCCATAGGTGAGCTTGTCCTCTACCCATCCTCCCAAGACTGTAATGAAAGGGCTCCAACTGTCAGGAAGGGCCATGAGGAGGGCCATCGCCTACAGTTGCGTGTCGATCTTCCACCCCACGTCGTTGCATTGTGAGGCGAGCGAGTCGATCTGCTGCATGGCGGTGATGACATCATCTCCCTCCTCGATTCTCACTGTCATGAGTCGCTTCATTGCAAAGATTTTATTTGCCAGCGACTTGGATTGATGGATGGCACAGAGTTTTTGCCAAGCTTTGGCTGCCAGCTTGCAGCCCTGGAAGTAGCCCCACTGTAACTCGGCCGTCTCGGACACCAGCAGCATGAGCGCCTTCGTGTTCTTCTTTGCGAAGGCCTCCTCCTGCGCTTCTGTCGCCGTCGCTTCGTCGAGTACTTCCGTTCCCTTCATGACCTCCAGCAGCCCCTTATGCGCGAGGTGCAGCTCGAAGTGCCACCTCCATAGCCCGTAGCCAGGGCCACCTGCATACTTCTGGATGGGCTGCGTCTCCTTTTGCGCCATTTGCGCAGTCTTCAACTCCGGGACCTCAGAGCTTGATAACGATGTCGTCCTTGACGATAGTCCCGTCCGCCGCGAAAGCCGTGAGCGATGTGCAGACCGGTCAGGGCTGTAGGCCCATAACCCTTTGTCAGAAAACGGCCCCCGGGTGGAGACAGTTCCAACGTGGCCCGACAGGTCTGCTGTGCTCACGGCTATGTTTTGTGCGGGTGGTTCTGAGTCTGAGCGTGAGCTTTCTGGTCGCCTCACGCTATGTTTCTGGGAGTCGAAGTCATTTGCGAGACAGTCACTTTTGCAAAGGGAATAACGCAATTTTGCATTTTTTTTTGGAACATGGACATGATCTAAACATTTGTAGGGCTAGTCATGAGCTCTCCAACGCACCAAACTGTATGCCATTCGGATAACCGTAGCTCTCGCTACGTCAGTCGAAGCGCAGCACCCCAAACCAGCCGCTCACTCGGCGGCGTGCACCACGTCGCCCGCCGAGGCGCCTTCATACACCAAGGACCCATCAAAACGCCATTCCGGAGGTGCAGATGTGCCTATGCGTAGTGGCGGCGCCCCTCGCGCCTTTGGGGTCTGTTTCGATGAGTTAATCATCGAGTTTGGTGATGGGGATTGATGTGGGTCGAAACCTGTTCGCGGACCTTCAGTCGGAATTTTGACGAAGTCCCCGAGTAACAAACTGTACTACTGGGTTTCGGACTCCGAGCCAGGATTTCGGCTAAGTCCCTCAGTAACAAACTGCACTCCTGAAATCCGGCAGATCATCCACCGGACGCCTCGGCAGTCCTTCCGGAGCAAAATCCCCAGATGGCATTTTGTTACTCGCTCCGGTCAATTAATCACCGGAAGTCGAACCGCGGCCGGCTCCCAGAACCGCCGCGCACACCCCAACTTTGGAAGTCCACATCTCCCTCGTTACTAGTCCGATTCCGGTGAAACAACTTCCACCGGATTCAACAACTCGTCAACTTTCAGGGGCAATCCTCCACTTTAGGATCCGAGCAATCCTTGAGTCGCCAAATCCGTCGACGAGGATTTTCCTCTCTCTGGCGGCTCGTCGGCGCCTCTCGGCACCGCACTTGGGCATGCAGAGGGGCAAATCTTCAAGAGTCACTGTCATTGTGGATGCTGTCGGCATGCGTCCACATCTCAATCTGACTGTACCATTGCGTCTATAGCATACTGCTCTTTTTAGGATCCAAATCTCATGATTGCGTAGCACTGTTGTCACCCGGGACTAGTGTAGGCGCTGCCTGGGTTTGGGCAGTCATAACTCCTCACTGTTGTTTCTTTAGCTGATTCTGACCGCACTACTGTGTTTGCAGTGGTTGTATTATGGTCTTGTCCAGTTTTCTGGCAAAACGGATGACGCCCGAGTTTTGGGCTGTCGAGCATATGGTTGGGCTCATCAAGAAAACCTGCGAGCCTGAAAATAGAGTTATTTTCTTATTGGCTGGTGAACTGAGTAACAAGCTCTACAGAGCTGGGGGTGGTTAGTTCTTGGAGGGGTCTCCCGTTGTGTCCCATTCTTCATTCCTAATCAGTTACTTCCAATTTTCAGCTACTTTCTGGTGCTAACACTGGTGCGCGCATTTCTGAGTAACAAATCCAGAGCACTCAGACTTGGCCTCTAAAGCGGAAGATTGAAGGGGTAGCAAACAAAGAATTGAGCGTGGAGGCCCGCATGCTGCATCAACAACTCTCTTGCCCAACCTGCTGCCTAGGATATCTAGCTTGGGCTCAGAGCCAGAGCGCAGCAGCAGCAACAGCGGCGTACAGGTGCCAGAAAATGCCGACGGACCCCCATACGCGCCACTGCAGGGGAAATGCAGCCGGCATTTTTTCAGGCAGCATTGACCAGCCTGGTGGTGGCGTCATAATTTTCACCATGGCCACTGGCCCAAACAGAATGCTGCCAGTTTTTTTTCCGACAGCACTGACCCCCTCCCGTGACGCAAGGAGGTGAGCGGCTACCAACGCCACGCACCACGACGACGACGCATGTCGCGACGTCAATCAGGTGTGACCGTGCTACAAGCAGCAACAGAAGTAGCAGCTTGCAGCAACTATGAGCAGTGGGAGCAGTAGCCACCAGCGGTCGGCGACAGAAAAAAAACCTTTGGCAGCTTGCATCAACAGCAGCCCCGAGCAGCAAGCAGCAGCAATAGCCTGTAGCAACAGCAGCTCGCAGCAGTAGAAGTGCGCCGCTATAGAAAGCAGTAGTGGCAGCCATCTGCAACAACACCAGCAGCAAGCAGCAGCTAGCAGTAGCCTACAGCAGCCAGCAGTAGTAGCTGCAGCAGCGACCAGCAGCAACTCGCAACAGCTACAGCTGTAGCTCACAACGGCAGGAGCTAGAGCTGTAGCTGCTTATAACTAGCTGCCTGCAGTGAGCTCATTGCTCGTTGCTCAGAGCTGGTAGCAAGCAACGAGCAGCGAGCAACGAGCTCACTGTTCGCTGCTCGCGGCTTGCAATTAACAGGGAGCTCATTGTGACAACCAAGAAAGAAAAGTAAAAAACCCCCCTTTCCACTTTGTTCGCCAGCGACTTGGATTGATGGATGGCACAGAGTTTTTGCCAAGCTTTGGCTGCCAGCTTGCAGGCCTGGAATTAGCCCCACTGCGACTCGGCCGTCCCGGACACCAGCAGCATGAGCGCCTCCGTGTTCGTCTTTGCGAAGGCCTCCTTCTGCACTTCCGTCGGCGTCGCTTCGTCGAGGACTTCCGTTCCCTTCATGACCTCCAGCAGCCCCTTATGCACGAGGTGCAGCTCGAAGTGCCACCTCCATAGCCCATAGCCAGGACCACCTGCATACTTCTGGATGGGCTGCGTCTCCTTCTGCGCCATTTCTGCAGTCTTCAACTCTCGGACCTCAGAGCTTGACGGCGATGTCGTCCTTGACGACAGTCCCGTCCTCCGCGAAAGCCGTGAGCGATGTGCAGACCGGTCAGGGCTGTGGGCCCATAACTCTATGTCAGAAAATGGCCACCGGGTAGAGGCAGCTCCAACGTGCCCCGACAGGTCTACTGTGTGTTCACGGCTATGTTTTTTTGCGGGTGGTTCTGAGTCTAAGCGTGAGCTTTCTGGTCGCCTCACGCTATGTTTCTGGGAGTTGAAGACAAGTGCAAGACAGTCACTTTTGCGAAGGGAATAACGCGATTTTGCATTAGTTTTTGAACATAAACATGGCGTAAACATTTGTAGGGCTAGTCATGAGCTCTCCAATGCACTAAACCGTGCGCAATTTGGATAACCGTAGCTCCCGCTACGTTAGTTGAAGCGCAGCACCCCAAACCAGCCGCTCACTCGGCGGCGCACACCACGTCGCCCGCCGAGGCGCCTTCACACATCAAGGACCCGTGAAAATGCCATTCCGGAGGCGCAGATGTCCCTATGCGTAGTGGCAGCGTCCCTCGCGCCTTTGGGGTCTGTTTTGATGAGTTAATCATCTAGTTTGGTGATGGGGATTGATCTGGGTCGAAACCTGTTAGCGGACTTCCAGTCAGAATTTTGACGAAGTCCCAGAGTAACAAACTGTACTACTGAGTTTCGGACTCCGAGCCAGGATTTTGGCTATTCCTCCGTAACAAACTGCACTCCTGAAATCCGGCGGATCATCCACCGGACGCCTCGGCAGTCCTTCCGGAGCAAAATCCCCAGATGGCATTTTGTTACTCGCTCCGGTCAATTATTCACCGGAAGTCGAACCGCGGCCGGCTCCCAGAACCGCTGCGCACACCCCAACTTTGGAAGCCCATATCTGCCTTGTTACTAGTCCGATTGTGGTGAAACAACTTCCACCGGATTCAGCAACTCGTCAACTTATAGGAACAATCCNTCCTCCGTAACAAACTGCACTCCTGAAATCCGGCGGATCATCCACCGGACGCCTCGGCAGTCCTTCCGGAGCAAAATCCCCAGATGGCATTTTGTTACTCGCTCCGGTCAATTATTCACCGGAAGTCGAACCGCGGCCGGCTCCCAGAACCGCTGCGCACACCCCAACTTTGGAAGCCCATATCTGCCTTGTTACTAGTCCGATTGTGGTGAAACAACTTCCACCGGATTCAGCAACTCGTCAACTTATAGGAACAATCCTCCATTTTAGGATCCAAGTAGTTTTCGAGTCGCCAGATCCGTCGACAAGGATTTTCCTCTCTCTACCGGCTCGTCGGCGCCTCCCGGAGCCGCACTTGGGCATGCAGAGGGGCAAATCTTCAACATGCCACACGTGTTCCCGTGCTCCCCTAAGACAACCCTACACTTCTGCAAACCCGGGATGGTGTGCACCAGCCTCCTTTCAATCGCCGTTTCTGTCGGTTGGTGCCTACACCATCCGGTTGAGGCTAGCACACCGCGCCCGGTTCACAAACCGGGTCCAATAGTGGTGGCTCGGTCTCCCACAACTTCAGTTGGCCAGGACACGGATGGTATACGTGCCCGCTGCTGACAAACAAGGCACGCGTCATTGCCACCATGCATTGCCAGCGTGAGCGCCATCTTGCCTCTGCCGCTATAATTGTCACCGGCCGTGATCCCTCCATCCTAACCAACAGCTATACTCCTCCGAATGCCACACTGGTCCCACCGTCGCCAGCTCCGCAGCAGCATTATTCGAGCCATTGCCGCCATCGTTTCCATCACCAGTGTAGTCCTGCTTCTACTCGGGCTCCGGCGGTGCCACTCCATACTCCGTCTACTCTCCTGCACCATCCACTCGTGAGCGTCAGCTGAAGTACTTGATTGCGCTCTAGCTCAGCCTGCCTCGTCCTCCCCCCTAAAGAAGTGCGAGTTGCGTCACCTCCTGCCCGTTTGCTCTACGTGCATGACTAAGAATGAGCTGCGGTCGTTTCCTGCCTCTTTCTCAGTTTCATCGTCTCATATGCTCACTTCTAGTGCGCTATATGGTATCTCTTGTGCCCCTCTCTATGGCGACACCGCATGGCTTGAGGATTGGCAGTCTCGATTCGCACCACCGTCCACCACGTCCGCATCTCTTGCGTGCTCTCATGTGACTCTTAGTGATCTCGCATCTCACCAGGACCCAGGCGAGACATGGCTCATCGAATCTGGGGCCACGCATCAGATGACGGCCTTTTGCAAGGCCTTCAGTATGCTTGGTCCCGTTGGCGATGTGTCCGGTGTCCGGAAAGGCTCCGGACAGGTCTTGCCTATCTGCGGCGTTGGTGTCATTTTTTTTTTGTGGTCTTTCCAGTGATGTCTTCGTGACTGATGTCCTCTTTGTCATAGGTTTCAAGTTTAGCCTCCTTTTCGTCACTGCCCTTGACCGCATGAGCATGGACGTTCTTCACACGCGACACTCACGCTCCGTCACTGCCCTTGACCGCATGAGCATGGACGTTCTTCACACCCGACATCGCTTTCCACGTCGACAACATGCTCCCTACCAAGCCGTCCAAGGGCCTTGACCCGGCCTCCTTCCCCTGGCCGTTCCCCATAGAATGCGTTAATTGCGCTCAGTGCAACATGCATCAGTCCTCATACCCTCAGTCTTTCTCCCGTGTGTCCGCCCCTCTCGACCTAGTCCATTTCAATGTCATGGGTCCTCTCCCTACTGAGTCCTTTGAGGAGCATGGACGCTATGTCGTCACCCTCACTGACAACGACTCTCACTATCGCTGGGTCTTCTGCCTTTGAAAGAAAAGCGATGTCGCTCCCGCCATTCAGGACTGGCTTGTTTGTGCAGAGCGTGAGTGTCGTCGGCTTCTTTGCCATCTTCTCTCCAATTACGGTGGTGAGTACATGGGAGAGACCACAACTTTTCTCACCTCCCGCGGTATCTACCACGAGACGTCATCGCCTTACACACCAGCCCAGAAAGGCGTCTCTGAGCGGTGGAACCGCACCATGACTGACGCTGTCCGCACCATGCGGGTCGAGTCCGGCCTCTACGATGGCTTCTACTTCAAATCCATGGCCTACATGACATGGGTTTGTAACCGAATTCCTCATGGCCCTCTTCTTTCTTAGTCCACGCCTTACCATCACTGGTGAGGTCAGCAGGATGACCTCCACCCGGCTCACTTCTGGGGATGCGTGGCCATTGTGTGGGTACCCGCCGCGCAACAAGGCGGCAAGCTCGCTCCCCGCGGACGTCCCTGCACCTTCCTTGGTGTTTCTTGTCAGTCCAAAGTGTGGCGCATCTAGGATCCTTCCCGGCACTGTATCGTTGAGTGCCGTGATGCCCTCTTCTTTGAAGAGTTGTTTCCCTGAGACCTCATTTCCTCTGGCTCGTCGATGTCCCTTCCGTCGCGTGGGGGATTAGTGAATCCGTCCTCCGTCCTGCCGCTTCCGGGTGACACATCATCTGTTTGCTCAAGGCTAGCACCTCCAGCCCTATCTGCTGGTCCCTCTTAGCCGATAACCCCAGTCGCGTCCGCTGGCCCCTTCGCACCAGTAGCCTTGTCCGATTCTCCTGTTCCCTCCGAGCCGGTAGCCACATTTGCGTCCGCTGGCCCCTCCACGCCGGCAGCCCTGTTTGAGTCTGCTGGTCCCTCCAGGCCGGTAGCCCCAATCATGTCAGTAGGTCTCTCTAGGTCAGCAACCCTGACTACGTCTGTTAGTCCCTCCGGGCCAACACATGCGTCTGGGTTCGCTGGCGCCTCCGAGCCGGGAGCTACGTTCATGTCCGCTGGCCTCTCCGAGCCGACAAACGCATTTACGTTCACTGGTCCCTCCGGGCCAGAGCCTCATCCGCCTCCGCCAGCACCACACACTTGGTGCCACTTTGTGCCTTAACGCGCTACAGGCCTGGCCTAGGCGGCAGGCTCCAACCCAGGCTGTCAGTGATTGCGCAGACTGCCACACCGCACCCTGTGGCTCCTCGACCCCTAGTCATCCCTTATGTCTCTTCCGCTCCTATGATAGTGAGTGCGGACCCTGGCACCAAGGCCCTCGACCTAACAACTTTGACCTCCATTGCAGACCTCCACCCGAGCTTTACACTGGGTTATACCATGCTCCATCATGAGCATTGGCATACCGTCACAATTGCACTCACAGGCATCTCGCCTGAGGCTCAAGATGACCACACCCTTTCAGTCCGCTCCACGGCACGCTCAGAGGACCCTGCCAGCCTACGCAAGGCTCGAGCCCCCCACGAGGTTGCACACTGGGATGCTGCCCGTACAGACGAGCTCGTTTCTATCCATCAGCACCACGTGTACAACCTCGTCAATCTCCCTCCAGGTCGGAAAACCATAGGTACCAAATAGGTCTTCCAGCTCAAATGGAAGCCGGACAAGTCCTTGGACAAGTATAAGGCCCGCCTCATAGCCAAGGGGATTGCTCAGGTCTTTGGGATTGATTAGGACCAGATCTTTGTCCTTGTCGGCCAATTGTCCACTAGCCGATTGCTCTTCATCCCAGTCACCCAGCACGAGTGGGAACTGCATCAGATGGACGTAAGCAACACTTCATGGCTCGTTGGAGGGAGAGGAGCTCTACATGGTGTAACCTCCTGGCTCTGACGATGGCACTAGGAAGGTAAGGCGGCTGCAGAAGTTCCTTAATGGCCTGAAGCACTTGTCTTTTTACTGGAACCAGGAAATTAGTCGCACGCTCCTCCGCGGCGACCTCCTGTGTAGCACTGTTGACCCTGCACTGTTCATTAGCACGTGAGGCTAGGTCTTCACCGCTGTCCTGGTCTACATCAACGATCTCCTCATAGTGTCGCCACACTTGGCTGCCATCCACCGTGTCAAGGACCTGTTGTACACTGCCTACCAAATGAAGCATATTGATTCTGTCCAGAATTTTCCTGGGCATGGAGCTTGAGTATGATCACTCCTAGGGCATCCTAAACTTCCACCAGGCTAACTATATGTAGATTCTATCCACTCGTTTTTTCGAGGACCTTCCCCTCGTGCTGAGAGCGTCTCCATCCATGTCACCGGATGGCCAGGTGAACCTGAAGGCCTCTGACCCTGTTGTGGGGGAGCCAATTGACGTGACCACGTATCTACGAGTCATCGGATCAAAGACGTTCCTGGCGAGGACGACACGCCTACATATTGCGTTCCCCGTCAACCTCCTGGCTCAATTCTCTCAAGAGTGGCGTCGCCTCCACTTCGAGGTCGTGATTGGAGTGCTGCGCTATGTCGTCTCGACTTCACGACAAGGTCTCATGTTCCGCCGACAGCTGTCTGTGGTCAAGGTGGGCTACACTGACAGTGAGTGGGCAAGCAGGTCAGATGGCAAGAGCCGCACATGTTAGATCTTTCTGGTTGGTGGCACGGCTGTGTCTTGGCGCAGTGGCAAGCAGGGGTGCATTGCACGTAGTACTGCTGAGGCTGCGTACGTGGCTCTTGGCTTAGGTGTATGTGAGAGCATGCGATTGCGTCGTCTATTGTCTGAGTTCCGTCAGTCTGTCGCATCCATCACGTTGCATTGTGACAAAGAGAGTGCCATGGCCATCGCCAACAATGACGATGTGCATCACACACGCACAAAGCACATCAATGTTGAGTATCACTATGGCGCTCGTTGTTCCATGACGACAGCGTCAACATTGTGTGGGTTGAGACACCACGTCAGCTGGCTAACTTCATGACCAAGGCACTAAAGCGCAATTTGTTTAAGAAGGTTGTGAGTTTGGTCAGTGTGCGTCCTTTGGTCGCACTTTTTGTTCTTGACTGTGTCTCTTTGTGCCCTAGGGATGTCTGTCTGTTGAATGTGTCACTGCCCGCCCATGAGCATTGCACTTGTGAGTCATGGGGGAGTGTTGGTTTTTTCTCACATTTCTCATTCTGCTTTGTTGTGTCCTCCCTGCTTGTGTATATCGGCGTGCAAATGAGTGACACTAAGACTCAACGGTGCTTGAGTTTTGCCCGGTTGAGCCGACGCACGCTGAGGACTACGCGTAGTTTGCTGGAGCCTTCTCCCTTTGGCGATGTGCTAAGCTCCATCGGCAAGCCTCCTCGGCAATTGGGCCGTCGGCAGTCACTTCCACTACGGATGTTGTCTGCATGCATCCAGTGCTGGATCTCACTACACCGTTGTGTCTGTAGCGTCCTGCTATGCTTAGGATCCAAATCTCATGCTAGCGTGGCACTGTTGTCACCAGGGATTAGTGTAGGCGTTGCTTGGGTTTTGGCAGTCAAAACTCATCATTGCTATTTTTGTACCTAAATCTGACTGCACGACTGCGTTTGTAGCCACAAAATTATGGTATGGTCTAGTTCTCAGGCAAAATGGATGACGCCCGGGATTAGGGCTGTCGGCTGTCTGGCATGGCTCACCGAGAAAACCTTTCAGTCTGAAAATAGAGTTGTTTTCTGATTGGCTAGTGAACCGAGTAACAAGCTCTAGACAGCTGGGGGAGGCTAGTTCTTGGAGGGGTCTCCCATTGTGTCTCATTCTTCATTCCTAATCAGTTACTTCCAGTTTTCAGCTGCTTTCAAGCGCTAACACTGGCGCGCGCATTTCTGAGTAACAAACGCAGAACACTCAGACTTGGACTCTAGAGCGGGAGANGCTGTCTGGCATGGCTCACCGAGAAAACCTTTCAGTCTGAAAATAGAGTTGTTTTCTGATTGGCTAGTGAACCGAGTAACAAGCTCTAGACAGCTGGGGGAGGCTAGTTCTTGGAGGGGTCTCCCATTGTGTCTCATTCTTCATTCCTAATCAGTTACTTCCAGTTTTCAGCTGCTTTCAAGCGCTAACACTGGCGCGCGCATTTCTGAGTAACAAACGCAGAACACTCAGACTTGGACTCTAGAGCGGGAGACAGAGGGGGCAGCAGACTGTTCGTTTTTCCGCGTCTCTCATTGTACTCTGTTGTGTCCTCCCGGTTTGTGTACATTGGCATGCAGATGACAGACGGCGAGACTTGACGTTGCTGGAGTGTCGTCCGGTGGAGTTGACGCACGCTAAGGCCTACTCGCAGTTCGCTGGAGCCTCCTCCCTATGTCAACGTGCTGAGCTCCATCGGCAGGCCTCCTTGGCGGTCAAGCCGCCGGCGGTCACTGGCTCCGTAGAGGTTGTCTGCATGCTTGTGGTGCTGGATCTGACTGTGCTATTGTGTCTACATCGTCATGCTCTGCCTAGGGTCCATATTTCAGATTGCGGGGTACCGTTTGGCGCATTGCACCAGCGTAGACACTGCCTAGGTTCGGGCCGTCATAACTCTTTGCTACTATTTTTCTAGCTTTTGTGACTGCACGGCTGCGTGCGTAGCATTGGTATTATGGTATGGTCCAGTTTTCAGGCAAAAAGGATGACGCCCAAGTTTTGGGCTGTCGGCCATCTGGATGGCCTCACCAAGAAAGCCTGCCAGCCTGAAAATTTGAGCTTTTTTCTGATTGGCTGGTGATCTGAGTAACAAGCTCTGCAGAGCTAGCGAGGAGCTAGAACTTGGAGGGGTCTCCCATTGTTGTTCATACTTTATTTTTAATCAGTCACTTCCCGTTTTCAGTTGCTTTTTGGCGCTAACTCTGGCGCGCGCATCTCTGAGTAACAAACCCATAGCTCATAGCCTTAGACTCTAGAGCAGCAGACTGAGGGGGCAGCAGACTTAAGAAACGAGCATGGAAGCCCGCACGCTGCATCAACAACGCTGCTGCCTCAACCTGCTGCATAGATTCAAGCTTGGTATCAAAGCCAGAGCGTAGCAGCAGGAGCAAAAGACTGGCATACAGGTGCTAGACAACAGAGGCGGACCCCCATACGCACTAGTGTAGGGGAAATGCTGCCGGATTTTTTCTGGCAGCATTGACCCGCCTTGTGGCGGCGTCAAATACTTTCCCACGGCCACTGGGCCAAGGGAAATGCTGTCGGATTTTTCCGGCAGCACTGACCTCCAAGCTTGACGCGAGGAGGTGAGCGGCAGGCCACGTCAGACATCAACGAATAACGACGCACGTCACCTAGGTGCATTGACTGGCACCAGCAAGCAGTAGCAGTAGCCCGTAGCAACACCAGTGGCTGGCAACTGCAGCGAGCAGTGGCACCAGTAGCAAGCCGTAGCTGCGTGCAGCAATAGCAGCTGTCAGCAGCAGCAACTCGCAGCAGCAGCAGCCCGCAGCTGCTGTCAGCAGCAGCGCAGCTCGTAGCAGCAGCAAAAGCCAGCAGCAGCAACAACAGCAGCTGGGTGGAACAGCAGCAGGAGCAAGCTGCTCCTGCCTGCTACCGCAACTTGTCACAAGCAGCGAGCTGCAGGCAGCGAGCTCGCTGTTCGTTGCAAGCAGCGGGCTGCTGGCAGCGAGCAGCGAGCGCGATGCTCCGTGCGCGCTGCCCATAGCAAGTTGCAAGCTAGCTGAGCAGAAGGGAAAAAAATCACACCAGAAAAAATCCCCCACCTCGTCAACAGCTGCCTTAGCTGCTGTTGCAGCCGCAGGAGCTCGTAGCAGTAGCAGCAACGACAACACGAGCAGCAGCAGCATCAACAGCATCAACAGCAACAGTAGCAGTAGCTTCAGCAACTACAATAGCACCAGCAGCAACAGCATCAGCAATTGCTTCAACATTAGCAGCCACATCTGTAGCAGCAGCAGCAGCAATTGCAGGAGCAGCGACCTCAACAACAGCCACTGCTGACGTCAGCAACCGTTCAGCTGACGTCACAGCTGATGTCATAAAAAAAGGCAATCCCGCAGATTCTAAACAAGATTGGCTGAAGTCAACCTTTTTAGGCTAACAACACAGCTGACGTCACTGTTGACGTCGACAGCACAAAAAGAAAAAAAAAAGAAAAAAAACAAACAAAAAAGGGGGAAGGTGCCTAAAACATGCCCACTAGTCCTAGCGGGGAGGGATCCTCCTCTGATGGGGGGGGACCTTGTCCCCTTTTCCTCTAGCAGTTGCAGCAGCTATAGTAGCAGCAGCAGCAACCGCATCAATAGCAGTAGCAGTAGTAGCAGCAACAACAACAGTAGTAGCAACAGTGCAGCAATAGCAACAGCAGCAGCAGCAACAACAGCAGGAGCAACAGTAGGAGCAGCAGCAGTAGCGTCACCCTATACAATTTGTCGTTAGTCCTTTTGCCTTGACAGATCCCATCGCCGCTCTTTAGCAACAGCTCGTAGCTCTGACAGAGCAGCTCGCGGCACTAGAGTTGCCACCAGCCCCATTGCCGCAGCAATCGCAGCAGTAGCAGCAGTAGCCACCACCACTGCAGCAGCAGCCTCCCCCACAGCAGCCACACCAACACCAGCAAGCGTCGTTTGCTGCGCTAGGATACGCGAGCCCGACCCTATCCTTTGCCACACAATACATGGTGCAGCAACACACCCTACGCCAACACCAGACGATGACATCAGTCCTAGACCCCACTTTGGGTGCCGGCCGCAAGCCAAAGGACTTCGAAACCCCACCGCCACCGCTTCAAGCTGGCGACTAGTTTCGGGGCTGGGAACTCAGATTTTGGATCTAGGCACAGGGTGAAATCTTATGGCCCTACTACGTTCTACCCTATGACTCCACCCAGGCTGACGAGGTCCACGATGCCGGTCGCGTCGTGCGTGCTCCCGTCCTCGTCACCCCTCCAGCCTCACGCCTCGCATGATCCAAGGTATCTGAGCAAACCCCTTGGCCGTGAGACGGGCTTTGTACTTGTCCAGAGACCCATTTTGCTTCCATTTCCGCCAGAGAACCCACTTGGCGCCGATGGCCTTGCGGCCCGGGGGAAGGTCAACTAGCTCCTAGACGTGATGTCGCCGGATGGTAGCTAGCTCTTCGGTGCACGCCGCTTCCCAGTGTGCGGCCTCGGAAGACGCCCAAGCCTCGCGCAGGGTGGCTGGGTCCTCTGGTCGCCCCGTGGGGCGGACAGTGAGGGCATGCGCGTTACGTGCCCTTGGTGGCAACTGCGTGAGTGCGACCGTAACAGCATACCGTTATTCCTGATGGAGCAGGGCATAGCCCAGAGCTGACCTTGGATGTTGGTCCGCAATGACTGACAGTGTGGCCAAACCAAGTGCCTTCGTGCTGGGGTCCCCACTCACGACCGTGGGAGTGGAGCCACGTCTCCGAGGTAGTGGATCTGCATCTCCCCCAGAGGATCGTGGGGTGAGTGGAAGTGCAGAGGTGGCCTGAGTGCTAACTGTCGGGACCCTCGGTCTGCGGCTCCTGCCTAGACCGCGTGTGTTGCGAGCCGACACGGACGGGGGAGCTTGCTCTAAGAGGCCGACAGACGCACATTGGGTGGCTGCCCCGGAGGTGCCGACAGACACGGATGGGGCAGCCGGACCTGAGGTTGGCGGACACGGACAGGGCAGCCGGCCCTGAGGGGCTGGCGGACACGGACGGGGCAGTCGGCCCTGAGGGGCTAGCGGACACGGACGGGGCAGCCGGCCCTGAGGGGCTGGCGGACACGTACGGGGCAGCCGGCCCTAAGGGACTGGCGGACACGGACGGGGTAGCTGGCCCTAAGGGGCTAGCGGACATGGACAGGGCAGCTGGCCCTGAGGGACTGGCGGACATGGACAGGGTAGCCGGCCCTGAGGGGCTGACAAACACGGACGAGGCAGCCGGCCCTGAAGGTTTGGCGGACACGGATGTAGCAGCAGGTCCTGAGGGGCTAGCAGACACAGGCGGGGCCGCCGGCCCCGAGGGGTTGGTGGACACAGACGCAGCCGGCCCTGAGGGGCTGGCAGACACGGACGGGGCAGCCGGCCTTGAGGGGCTAGCGGACACGGGTTGGGCAGCCGGCCCTGAGGGGCTGGCGGACACAGACGAGGTAGCCGGCCCTGAGGGGCTGGCGGCCACAGACGGGGAAGCTGGTTACGAGGGGCTGGCGGACACGGACGGGGCAGGCGGCTACGAGGGGCTAGCGGATGTAGGCGGGGCACCCGGCCGTGAGGGGCTGGCGGACACGGACGGGGCGGCCGGCGAAAGTGGGTCTGTGGACACAGGCGATGGACCACTCGGATGCGGGAAGACGGAGGACGGACTCACCACTCCCCCATGTGACGTGAGGAACATCGACGCGCCTGAGCGAACGAGGTCACGGGGAAACAGGTCCTCAAGGAAGAGGGCATCCCAGGACTCGACAATGCAACGGCGAGTGGGATCCCAAAATTGCCAGGCTTTCGACTGACGGGAGACGCCAAGGAAGGTGCACGGGCAACCACAAGGGTCGAGTTTGCCACCCTGGTACGGGGCAGGCAACCAGACGATGGCGACGCAGTCCCAAACACGGGCTGGACGCAAGTCGGCGCGTTCTCCATGCCAATGTTGGTATGGGGTGGACTCACGAGGAATGGGTCCATGGGGAATTAGGTTCCAGACCCATGTCATGTAGGTCATTGCCTCGAAGTAGAAGCCGTCCCAGGCGCCAGATTTGACCCGCATGGTACAGACGGCGTCGGCCATGCTGCGGTTCCACCGTTCAGAGACCCCGTTCTAGGCGGGCGTGTACGGCGCCGATGTCTCATGATGGACACCACGGGAGGCAAGGAAAATAGTGGTCTCCCCCAGAAACTTGCCCCCACGGTCAGAGCGGAAGCGGCGGAGGGAGCGACCACACTCGCGTTCAGCGCAGACAAGCCAATCCCAAATGGTGGGCGCGACGTTGCTTTTTCGTCGCAGGCAGAAAACCCAGCGATAGCGAGAGTAGTCTTTCGTAAGGGTCAGAACCTAACGAACGTGCTCGACGATAGACTCTGTCAGGAGAGGACCCATGACGTCAGTGTGGATGAGGTCGAGCGGGGAGGACGCTCGAGAGGCAGAGAGGGGGTAGGTGGAGGGGTGCATCTTGCCCTGAGCGCAATCGATGCACTTAATGGGGCACGACATAAGAAAGGAGGCTGAGTCAAGACCCGTGGCTGGTTGTATCCAAAGCATGTTGTCAATAGCGACAGAGTGGACATGAGAGAGGAGGCGATGCAGAAGACGCGTGTGCTGTGCAGACAATGTGCTCGTGGCAAACACATAGTCAGTGTCAGTCGACGAAGAGGAGACAGAGGTGGGAGCAGACAGGCCCGGCACATGCCACAAGTTGCCGCGGGTGGTGGCATGCAGGATAACACGACCAGACGGACACAGTGACACAGTGCCCACACCACGTGAATGCAAAACGTCCATGCTCATGTGATCAAGGGAGGTGACAGATAGGAAGCTGAGCTCAAGGCCAGGGACAAAGAGAACATCATGTTGAAATGATGCTCCTCACCATGGCAGGAGTGACTCCAAAAAGGAACACCAAAAAGACAAGCCTTAGTGGCTTAGTGGTTAATGGTGTCCACCTCTAGAGGCAGGGGCCCGGGTTCAAGT